>JAQFYP010003861.1:0-10400 GCA_034694865.1 Bilobella braunerae
GTGCAATCTAAAAATTTCCATATGCTATAATCTATTTTCCCATATGGTGCAATCTAAAAATTTCCATATGCTATAATTGCTTCCTAATTTTTCATTGTCATGTAACTTATGTAGTTGCCGCAATTAAATTGTTTTTGTAGGCAAAGTAAATAGAATTCAATTTTACAAACAATTTCAGTTGTTAAACCAGAATAATAAGGCAAAACTCTATACATTCAACCAAGGCTACAAAATCTTTTCCACTCTATAAATTATGCTAACAATTCTTTAGAAACAATCTGTGGTAAACAATCTATAATGCAATGTAGATATCTCCTAAGCAAATCTCTATATTCCAACACAAGGAAAGGATATTCTTAAAGCATGTGAATAAATCCGTTTCTAGTAATTATGAACAAGTGGCTTGACTCCGGGTGTTGCAGTCACTGCTGTTGATGTAAAGCAAAAGGCGATTTGTCACCCGTTCGCACAAAGTAATTTCCCGGCCGTGCCCTAAATAAAAATAGAAAAAACTCGATCAAATTTATTTGCGGAAAAGCTGTTTGTTAATGAGGTTATTGTTTGGTTTTACTCACGCAAGATTCATGGCTACGCCCATGATTTCGTTGCCATCCGTTTCTCCAGAACCATAAGCATCCCAACTCGTAGCTTTTCTTCCCAAATACGGGATTCCACTATTAACGCAGCTATCGGTATAATACCTGACAGCCATCCTGTGCTGATCGACGAGCCAAGGGGACGAGCCCAATCCAGGGTGTAGGTCTTAAGAAAAGAAAAAAAAATTAAATTGAAATTAAAACAATTTTCAACTTAACTTACATTTTTTCCCGTTGAAGAAAAAGTTAACTTGCGCAATCGGAGACTAAAAACAGAAAAAGACCATTTAAAAAAGTTACAAAATTGATTCAGATAATTTGTTAAGTCATACACAAGCAATGCTAGAAGTGTACAAGGCCGTGACAAGCGTAGCGTCATTTTCGTCAAATCTGAAGTTAGGATCGTCGGTTCCAAGCATGTACGGCTGGAAACCACACCAGGGAGGGTCCAGGCCTTTAAAAGTAAAATAATTTTAAAGTGATAGATTGATTTGAACAAGTAAACACAAAAAAATGAATACCGTCTAGCCTTCCTGGTTTCTGCGAGGTTGTTCGCTCAAATATTTTACACGCGATCCCGGACGCATGTGCTCCCAAACTGTAGCCAACGAGAAATAATTCGGAGGAAGACACGAGGTTCTTACGAAGCATATATACCATTAGGGCTGAAATTCTTAAGGGCACGTGTTCTTGCTGAAAATGTTTAACGTATTAGTTAAACTTTGACTTGCAATCATGACCAACACATAATTCACTTACCGCAAAGATACTCTCGTAAACATAGCCAAAAAATGAGGCGTCGTCGCCCCAGTCCGTCATAAACACATTGACACTGTACTTCGACACAAACGCGGCGGCGAGGTTCCTCGTAAACTGTGAGTCTACTGATTGCAACCATCCATGCGTAATGATTACAGTTGTCTTGTTTCGTAGAAACGTAGTCTCGATATTAGAAAAATCGTCTGAGACTGCGACTGCACGTTCCGTTGCCTCACTATAAATCAGAGTCAACTAGCGTTACTTTTAATTTCTAGAAGATAATCGTTGCTGTAGTTTAAGCAAATTGGTTATAATTTACCTTGTTACGAAAGCGAACTTCACCCTTTCGGTTCCGGTAGCGACAAGTTGTTGGCGGATTTTTGGAAATGGCACAGTGAATACCGAGTTACTCGAAGCATCGTTGTAACTTACTTCCTGCTCTTCTTGTTTGGACATTTCCAGCATTCGGCTACAAAAATCACGGAATTCGTCATTCCTTGTTCCCAGACTTCGGTGAAAGCGGAAGCTCTTCGCTAGATCCACCGCTTTCTGTGGCAAACGCGCTTCCTGAACCTCCAACATCCTGTAATGACTTAATAAAGTAAGAAGATACTAAAGTAAATTAACTTTAACAACTCAATTAAAGGAAACAGTTATCTCGAAATGTAAAACAAATGAAAAGATAAACATAAATCTAAAGCTCTGCTCGCGGAGACTCAATTCAATCTATTGCAGATTGCAATCTGTACTTCAGTGTTGTAGGTTGCAATCTATGCATCAGTGTTTCAGATTCCAATCTGTTCATCAGTGTTATAGAATGCAATCTTTACATCAGTGTTATTGATTGCAATCTGTACATCAGTGTTGTTGATTGTAATCTGTACTTCAATGTTATAGAGTTTGAGACAATAGAAACATTGTTATCAAATTCAAACCGCATTTAAACACTAAATTGAATATAATTATTATAATTACTTAATTATTAAGTATACGAAATTTTGGAGATTTATGAGGTACTTAGTTCCATATTATTCTGAAGTTTTGAAAATCATTTCAATTTAAAATTGCATGTATAATGAAACCAGTAATAATGAACCAAAAATATTGCCTAAAATATAGGTCTAAATGAATAAAACAATTAAATAAATATCGTGAAAAGAAATGGTCAAAAAGTTAATCACGTAAGGAGTTTTGTTTGACGCGAAAGAAACAAACCTATAGCTTTGCTTGCTGAGACACAATTTATTACATATTGAAATCTATACATCAGTATTTTAGATTTGGAAACCCTAGCAATTATTACCATGAAATTGAAACAATAAGTGTTGAATTGGGCATTAGTTTTATAATTACTTATGGTCCGTTATTTTTCTCAAAATAAAAAGATAGTTCTGGAACTACCAAATGTTTCCGTTAAAGTACCATAAATAAATTTAGTGGTTTTACATTATTCTAATAAATTCAATAATTTATTTAATCCTCCTACTCACACCACTTGAGTGAACAATTTTACTACGGTGTAAAAATCAGTTTATTTTAAACTTTAAAAAATTACTCCGTTAAATATTAAATTATACTTTAGTTTAAAAATCAGTTTATTCTAAACTTTAGAAAATTACTCCGCTAATTATTAACACTGCATGTATACAAAATGAGGCAGGTTATAATGATTAAAGAAAGTATTAACTGAAAAGGCCTAAAATAAAGTCTAAGTCTAAGAAGTGAAAAGAGTAAAACGGCCTTTAAGAAATGTCCAAAAATATTACGTTTAAACTAAAATGCAGAATTTAAAGTAACTTCCTTAATTAAATTAAAAATGGTTCACATTATAATGACTATAATAGATTTATACATCAAGATATGTAGTATTTAATAGTCTGTTCATCGGTCACCGCTGCCTGAGATGGGTTTTTCCAGGGTCAATGGTCAAATGTCAAAATGTCCAACATGGATATTATCTTGTCCAGCAAAGACCGCTGGAGCTAGAGGCGTCATGTAAATGGGGTTGGTATATGTTGTAGAGTAAATTTCTGTTAAAATTTACTTCTGGATTTCCCAAAGTCAAGGATCAACTATCAAAATGCCCAAAACTTTTCGCTTTTCCCAATCCCGCAAAAGCCGCCGGAATTAGGTTCGCCACATTTTGTAAAATTAAGGCATAACATACAAAAATTAGGCATATAAATATTGTAGCTTAGGGCCATACTCCCTCTAAAATTCACTTCCAGTTATTCCAGGGTCAAAGGCCAAATGTTAAAACACCCAAAATTATTCAATTTTATTCAATGTGTTTCCAGTTTTTTATGCAATAGTGCAAAGACCGCTGGGGCTAGGGGTTCCAAATTTCGTACATAAATTGGGCGCTTTTGGGCAAAACACCGGGTAAAATTTGCTTCCGGTTTTCCAGGCCAAAGTTCAAATGTCAACACTCTAACAATATTTAAAATACCTGCAAATACCCCTTGCACTAAGGGTGCCAATTGTAGTACATTAAAAATTAATCAAAACGTGTCGCAAAGTCTTGTTTTTCCTGTTGATGCTTTTAACGTTTATTATCCTACTACTTACAAGGTAACATTTTCTGATGTCCCCTGTGTTTCGCGACGGGACCTATGCAGTTTGGTAGGCAAAAGGGCTTAAAAATTTACCTAATGGGAAATTTCTGCTAATTGAAAATTGCTGAAAATTTTCAAATTTGAATTGTGGCAGTTACGTGGAGAGGGATTGGAAATTTTCCAACGGGTATTTTGGCCATTTTTTTTGTTAGTCATTTGATCAGTTATAGGGTTTTTTTTACGAATGATTACCTGAAATTTATAAAATTGTCAGCGATTTAGTTAAACTACTAGCGAAAACCCGGAAACACCAATTTTCCTTTAATGCAATTTGCAGTTGCAAGTAGTTTTAAAGTTAAATTATTGTTGAGAAGGCAAAAACGTTAGCGTCAGCGATACCAGCGCCATCTACCGTCTGTGCGGACGGAGGCACGGACGGACGGGTAAAAAAAAATAGAAAATTACTGTGGAGAATTTAGGAAATTTTGAAAAAAAATTACATTTTAAAAATTTTGAACAAAATTTACATTAAAGCTATTATACGTTTCTACAACATTTTACTTCAGTAGATTACACTAGAATATGTTCTACTTGGGTCCAGTATGTCCGATGATTAAACTTGCAATACGGAACTGGTGCTTTCAAATGCATACATGGTAACCGAATCCTGGCATCCGGATTTAAACCTAACTCCGTCAATATGAGTCAAATTCATTATGACTAGAATAGCCTAACTGGGGTACCAACATGTTAACTGGATCCTGCGTTGTTTGTGTAAAGTGTATTTTAAGGTTAAACTCAAATCAAAATCACTTTTGAACAATTGTTATTGAGTTCAACATTAAAAAGATGCCTTTCTCTGAGACTTCCTCTAAACAACACAAATTTGATACACTGGATAAATGGATTTTTGCGCTAGAGTAAGCCCCCGCTTCCGGCAGGTTACCGCATATGTTAATCAAAATTGCAGAATTTAATTGCAAAATAAATCTTAGGAAAGGTTTACATTTTTGAGGGGGAACGGTTTACGTAGTCAAAACAAAATTCTGAAAGCCTTTTTTTATTAATAATATATTTTATTGGTAATAGAATTTAACCAAATTGGAAATCGTTTTAAAAAATTATAGGTGTCATTGTTAGCTACACAACACAAAGAAACCGCTCATTATTTTCAAGTTTCTCACAACAAAACATTTAGTTACTAATTTAGGGAAGCTAGCATGAGCGAACAGAAGGAAGTGTTGAAGTGCAATTCATTTCTTGAAGTTTTGAATTAAATTTGCTACGCACGCACATCCTGCTATTGATCGATTAAAAAGATATATAAAAAATGTAATTTGTAGGATTCTAAACAAAGCACTGATTCAGTAAAACAAACAAGTGGAAGGTAAGGACAGTTTAGTCGAACAATAAGTTAACATTATGACTTGTGAACCTGCCTCTTTAACAGTCTAGGAGTTGAAGCTGGGGATGAAGTGGAATTTTATATAGAGTTTTTGTGTAGGGTTTATGTTCGGCAACTTATTACGCAATTGCATTTTAATTAATTGTACAAGTCTTAAAAAACGTGTATTGTTTTACAATGTTAATACTGTATAAATCTTAGATTTTCTATTAAAATTACTAAATACAATTCTAGATAATTATTGATCATTATTGCATTATTGCATGTTCACGCCGAGCACGTGCTTTTCGCTGACTCACTGAACATGTTCAACTTTGTTTTTGTATTCCTACGGTCCAATCCACTGCGCCAGCGTTTTAAGTGATGCTGGTTTCCCCACTTGTGGATGACAGAGTGGACTATACTTGTGGAAACAGATAGTCTGGCTAAACTGGCTCCTGTCCAATAAACCGTAGGTCAGTTTCCTGTTTAGCGAGAATATCGACACGTTTGTTTCCTTCGTACACGCTGTGTGCGGGTATGCAATGGACCGTTACTCGTCGAATTGCTAGCTTGTCTGAAGCATTGAAACATTCCCGCGGTTGCTTTGCTTGCCTCCAGGGGCTATGCAAGGATAGTAATACACTTTGTGAGTATACAAATATGTGAATTGGTAGCAATCCTGGCTGTACCTGCAGCGATATTGTTGCATTGAGTTACGCTACAGCCTCCGCCTGGAATACTGTCGTGAGACTTCCCAAAGGAATTATCTCTCCTCGGTTAAAACAGAAACAAGATTAAATGAAGTACGCGCATCCAGAACTCTCGTCGATCCTCGAGACTTCGGTGAGACAACTAACGGACATTGACATGGGTTGAAGTGGGAAGTCCTGGAGCTATTCCCGTCTTCCAATCTACTCTAGACTCAATTTAAAGAAAAAAAAAGTTTTTTTTGTTATTGAATTTCTCGTTTAAAAATGCCTAGCCTCTGACCTTGTGTATCCCGTATCCTTATTATGATACACATAATCATATACATACATAGAGAATACGGAAATGATCCGATAAAGGTTTACCAAAAGTCTTGCGTTAATTCAGAAGGCTGCCCTCATTTGCAGTCACTTGCATCTTGTATGCTAAAGAGTCTTTCATATCATTTCCCTTCCTAGTGCTTTAAGAGTTAATCACCTACTCAGCAGAAATTTTTAATATTGCTCCATTATCTTTACTTTTAATTAATGGTTATAATCAAGTTGGAAAAATTTATATAAATTGTCTTTATGTTATAAAATTTAACATCACTCCGGATTAAAATCTGATTTTAATCACAAATGAGGAGCTGTGGCGTTGTTTGGATTCATCACCACCGCTGTGCCAAGCCAGCTACTCATCACCTAATTTTTTGTGAAAAATTAAAGGGTATTTACACACGCATAAACGCAACGTCTTCACGATCTTTAACTTGTACAACAAGGCGCCAGAACGTGGTGCTGTCTTGACACACCACCACAGGTATATCTAGCTAGGGCCTCCCATTTTCAGAAAATTGCGCGGCGCTGGTTCGCTTGCTATACGGCCTTCTATACCTATAACATAAATTGGGGCGTTCAATCCAGACACTGACTTGGATTTGACCATCAATTGAGTGCATTTTACCCTTCACGTTTGACTATAAAATTATAATATAATTTATATATATATAATATATATAATATTATAATAAAAACTAACCTAAACCATAATTAACTTTCAAATTGCAATAATTGTTTCATCATATTAGAATTATCAGCTACAATAAATACTGGAAGTTACTTTTGAACACTAAACTAAACGAATACTATAATCTTACCATTGGCAGATGCTTTATTTATAGCTTTGCATTAGAAGAGGTCTTGATTTCAATTAGTCAATTGAATTCTTTTGTCACTCTCAAACTAACCCAACCCAAGCTTTCCATTTTTCTTTTTTTGCATAAAATATAAGTCAACATGTCTGAAAAATTGGTTGTATCCGTGCAATTTGCTACTTGTTTACGTGCGTTTACAATGGGTTAAAAAAAATGACACCCCCCCCCCCACCAGGAGCTGGATGGCAGACTCTAAGTATATTGAAATATATTTCTTAAAGAATGCAAAGATTTTATTACTTCCAATGAGGTAATTTTTCATGAAATCATCGTGATAAGAATTTTAATTATTGCTTTTGTTTCGATTTATAAAACTTTCAAATTTTGAAACTTGATCCAACGTTTCAGATTTAAATTTGAATTATTACAAAAATTGATATGCAACCTGGAAGGTATGTACAAAATATTATTTCTACCATTCCAGATTTTAGTTAAATGCTTCCTTTTCCAAATTCCCAATTCTAAACCCAAACCTAACCTAAACCTACACTACATGCTAATTAACGTTATGTATGTGTGTTAAAGCAGATGAAGAGTTATCTGTAATAGAATAATGCCGTTAACACCACTCACGCCTTTAGCGGGCCCATTGGAGTAACTTTAAGGCGCACATTTTACCGTGCTGTCATTTCTAGTCCATTTCTCCAAAACCTTTTTGTTCCTTTTGAAAAAACAAACATTTTACTCAGAGGAAGCTCTAGCATTTAGTTCCATCATTGGAAAAGTTTTCCAAGTATTTCATGCCGCAGCAATCCGAATGCTTAGCATTCACACAAAAAATGGTATGTTTCCGGCGCCCTCTGCAAATGATGCATCAGGATACGGTGTCACGTGACAGCTTGCGTTAGAGTTCTTACCAATTCTCTTTATTTATTATGTATTTATGAGGATATATTTTATTATTTATAAGTATTTATGTATTTTCCCTCATTCCCCAAAGGGCAACATAGAATTGTTCTCGTACTTTTACTTAACCATTTTTGCAAACTTTTGGAGTGAGTCTGCAGTTTTGAAGACGGATGACACTTATTTTCCTTTGAAATAATTTTTTCGGAGTTCGATTGGCACACAAGTGGAGATAACACCTCTTCAGCTCTCACTTACTTTTGTTAACAATAGTCCTTGTATAAAAAGTGCGATGACATTACATGAATACAATGCCACCAAATGTCCTCCGCGCAGTGAGTTACCCATCACCAACACATACGTCCAAGCGTCCCGCAACCTCACCGGCTCACGAAGAGAGAAAGTTACGCGATGAATTTCAGAATGGCTCACTTGAAAAGATGTTTGAGCTTTTGCGTGAAAAGTTTCTTCGGTAAAACCCAATCATTTTAAAATTGGAGAATTTGGACTTGGTTACACAAGTAATCCAGGAGAATGTTAAATTTCTAGAGTGTTGTTATTGCTAAAGAGCAAGTATCTTCAAGTGTGATAATTTTAAGACCACCCTAGGCTCAATAGGAATTTTTTTAGGAACACGGTACAGCAATTCAATTTGTTTTTCCAAAAATCAATCTCTCAAACATTGAGGTCAGCTTTACTCGGCGCAATGTGGATTTTAAGCACAATAAGGTCTGAGCCGCTCATGTTAACAGATCGCGAACTCCATTTTGTAAAACAAATTCTAGATTTTTAGGCTCCACAGGTTTTGTGCCCGCGCAGGAAGGTAACAATGTAATATTTTAAAAAGTTATTTTTCTGTTTTAATTTACGCAATAATTTTCTATTTGGCACACCTTACGTTTTTCATGCTTTACCCGTTTATGAAAAAAATTATTCTAGAAGGCTAGCCAAATTAATTTAAATTAATTTAAAATTTATGGGGCCGCTTGTTCATAGGACTCTTTCCTTAGATATTTTAAAGCGTAATAACTCTAAAAACAGAATAGTCCCACTCCATTACTCCCCTGTATTATATGTTAGATGCAAAAAAAAAATAGTAAGAGAATAGCCGGCATGTGTGAGCTTGAGGTTATTATAGGCGAATGAACCCATCCATTGAAATTATCCAAATTGGACATTTCGACAATTAGCATCTGAACCTGGAAAATTCAGAACTAATGTTTAACCAAAATTTGGACAAAAACCAGCCTAAGTTCTAACGTATTTGAGAAGTTTGGTTAGTTCAGTTTTATCGGTTTTTGAAGGCATCGATGTCAAACAGACGGGCAGAGAGCGGACATCATTGGAGTCAACTTTCTCTAGCATTGAAATAATAGTAAACCATGGTGCTTTCAATAACCGAGGAGAATATATTTGGAACTTACGATTTTATAGCATAGACATTTAAGATGTCTTCATGAAGTTATTTCCTATTATAAGACTTTTATAAGTTACAATTAATACTGAAATGTAGCGTTCCAATAATGTCAACATAAAATCTACATGCATCTTAACAATTTAAATACTTTTAAAAGCGCAATGTGGCTACAATGAAATAACTCTGCTACGTATTAGCACATGTGTCGTACATTGTAAAAAAAAAAACATTATTCGACATTCCCGCAGAGCAGCTAGTAAAAATTTAAGGGGCTGGATAGGAATTTGGAAGGAAAGACTCATTAGCATACGTGTAAGCAAAATGAGGATCATCTTCTGAATTCTCACAAGAGTATTGAAAAACCTATCGGAAAATTTCCAGATCCTCTGACCGTGTAATGTCCCGGCCTCTAATATAAAGTTTCCGGTAAAAATGTTGAGTCGTTGAATCGATGAGGGGCTCTAATGTCAGGGTTGGGGGAGGAGGGTTAAATGGCAACCCATTAAATAAGCAGGGGCGTCAAATGTAAAATTTGCTATAAAATTTTTTAACCATAGCCAGTGTCTAATATAAAATTTACGGTAAAATGGCAAGTGATTAGATAAGTGCCGGGCCTCTACTTATGAGGCCCTATTGTTAACTATGGCCCAAATGAGGAATAAATTCACAGAGATAAATTTTATGTCAAATGTGAATTGTCATTATATTGGCGCGGAGCCCTTAATACCATTTTTGCGTTCATGATTATTTGCTTAAAACGCGAAACGCATTTGGGGTAAAATTTCTTGAACGCATACACAAAAGTCTGCTTACTGACGATTTATTTACACTGTTTTAATTTGTAACAGAGTAATAATATGTTCAATTCAAGTTTATTTGATGTAAGGCTCACCCATATCAACATGTACATGCTCGTTCAATAATAAGTAGTAATAGC
>JAQFYP010003862.1:0-10398 GCA_034694865.1 Bilobella braunerae
GGAGATGTGAGTTATTATATTATTATGTTCAGACGAAAATTGGCCTCAACTTCTTCAAACTCACAAAATTAGAAGAATATAATTTCTAAAAGGAGCCGAATCATGAATCGCAATGCAGCCAAATTACAACATCTAATTTTTTTTTCACCCAAAATTGGTCAATTTTGAAAAAATGAAAAACAGAAAAGTGATGACAAGGATTTCCGCTTGGCATCACTGTCTCTCATCAGCCATCAAACAGAATGATGACATGATATACCGGCAATTTTTCTAACCAAATTCACGGTGATGCAATCATCACCACAACGAAACGAGCAATACCTAAAAGACATAACTAGCAAATCATGAATTCTCCAAATCAAATACAGAATTTTTCACGAAAGGCTTTGAAGCAATTCAATTTTGTCGATTGCCCTGATTATGCATTAATTTGTAATTAGGTTGAAGTGTTGATAATTGGAGAGGTCAGTTGCATGACCGAAGAATGTTCCGTGATGAAATAGGACTTAAGAGGCCTTTAAGTGTCTTTTTCAAGGGCCCACTGCTCCCTCACATGAAAGTGAAAGCACACTTAAGCGCTTAAACAGCGTACGTGATTAGATTTGGAAAACGATGACGTGCTTGCGCCTCTAAGCGATGATCTTAGAGAGGTACGGAAGACGCTTCAAGATTTTTACACCTCTTTCAACAATTGACACCTTAAACACATCTCAGGAGATGTTCTAAATTGACTTTTAAAAATATTTGAACAAGATATTAAACGCATTTTGTAGGCTCCAGTAGCACGCGTTCCTTTTTCAAGGCATTTCTTGTAGAAGAAGAAAGAATGTCGTTTGTTATTTTTCAGACAAGTAGTACTGAGCATGCGGAAACTCTGTGTCTCATGTAATGCACTTCATTACACATTCTAATGCTTTAAAAATACTGCTTTCAATCTTGCTGCAGTCACGTGACAGTGCCTGAAAGTGAAACTTCAGTGGATATACGTTAAATAGTTTTAAATTAAGCTAATTTTTATCCATTAAATTTAAGCATAATCAAAATTCTAGCAGGTTTAGGTTGAGATCAAGCAGTGGAACTTTCAACCCAGCATAGTAAGAGATTCGTAAAACTTAAAAATTGGACGGCCGTTCATTATGCATATATTTTTTTCCAAAAAAAATTCAATTTCTTTTAAATGTATTATTTTGCGACTGAAAAACAAAGGCAAAGCATTAAGAAATTTTTATCAAGTGTCTGGCAATTTGCAAAATTAAAGAAACTTTTATTTTTTATTTTTATTTTTGGCCTGCCTAAAACTGAATCGCTAAAAGCTTATTAAAATTGGAGCATTTAAGTGCATAGTACTTTTATAAATTTATGTTTTGTCTATTGCATGTCGACTTGATTTAGACGATTGCGCGGCTCAGAAATATTTCTTTGAAATCAGATAATTCCTGGAAATTACTTCCTCTCCGAAATGGAGCATAACCATTTTTGAACCTTTTCTAGAAAACGAAAGTTTTTTTTTTACCTTTTAATTCAAACTGTCGCAAGTACCCGGTACTTAAGATAAGGGCTCCCGAGACCCTACTTGCAGATTAACTGCCTCAAACAAACACAACTTCCAACTTTTGGAAGCAATCTTTCAAACTCAAATTTCACTTTTATTTCCCAAAATGCCCAACTTCTCTGCTTTCCCCGAAATATTTTTTTTTTTGAGAAAATCAGAAAACTTTGTTATAACTTTTTATTTCATTCAAAATGGAGCGAGTCAAGAGAAACAAAAAGTTATCTAATTGCATTCTGCCATGTTCAAACTTTTTGAATAATTCCAAATTACGACTTGAGGCAAAAATTTGAATTTACAGGGAAGTTTCGTGTGAGAAGGGGTTAGTAGCCCTTAAGGGTCTCGATTTCTTAAGATTGTAAAGATGAGTCATTCCTAAGGGCTCACTTCTGAGCCTTTGACTCTTACCACTCCGTTTAGACGCTTGACACGACTTTTGCATGTCGCACGAGCGCTTTGCGTCCCGTTTTGTTAAAAGTAAAACTGCGAGTCAAATTCGAGTGTAATTTCGATGTAATTTGCATAGTACCATCATGCCATAAATTTTTAAGTGCTTTTGACGCTGGTCGAAGTGATGTCCACTCAAAATCACGTCACCCATGTCAACCTCGTTATTGCGTCTCTCCATTGAAAATTAAGTTCGATAGGATTTTTATTTCGATTACCATAAATAAACCATTTGTTTTCATTAAAAGCTAATTAAGTACTTTGAAATTGTGTCTTGATCCATTTATTCCAACTCGCAGAATTATTCTCGCCCTAATAATAGGCACTGGGAGAAATTATTTGAATGGTTTCAGGTTAATTTTACCCGATTTTACTATATTTGACAATAACTTGATTTGCAATATACTTTTGTAATTTTACAAAAAAAAAGTTTTTTTTTTCTTGTAATAAGATAAATGAAACTCATATTAAATTAAGTAGGACACTTGCAGGTTGTAGCAAAACTTCTAGCTGTTTTAAGTTGAGTTCGAGCAATGGAAACTTTCAATGCTCAGCATAGTAAGAGATCCGTAAAATTTAAAAATTGCACGGCCGTTCACTGTGCATATTTTTTTTCAAACAAAATTTCTTTTAAATGTATTATTTTGCGTCTGAAAAACAAACGTTTAAAACAAACAAGACACAGCATTACGAAATGTTTTAAAAATTGTTTTGCTGTTTGCAACATCAAAGAAACTGACATGAAAGCGTTTTCTAATGCAAACTTGACTTAATTTTATTTTGGTATGCCAAAAACTGAAACGTTAAAAACTCATTAGAATTGAAGCTTTTAATTGCATAGTACTTTTTATAAATTTATGTTTTGTCTATTGCATGTCTACTTGATTTACACGGTTGCGCGAAAATATTTGCTCAGAAATATTTCTTCAAAATCAGATAAGTCCTGGAAATTACTTCCTCCCCAAAATGGAGTATAACCATTTTTGAACCATTTCCAAAAAAGCAAAAGTGAAACTGTCACAAGCACCCGGTACTTAAGATAAGGGCTCCCTAGACCCTACTTGTGCATTAACTGCCTCAAACAAACTTACAACTTTGGAAGCAATCTATCAAACTCAAATTTCACTTTTATTTCCAAAAAAAAGCCCAATTTCCCTGCTTTCTCCAAAAAATTTTATGCCATATTTTGGAGAAAATCAGAAAAGTTTGTTATAACTTTTTATTTCATTCAAAATGGGGCGAGTCACGAGAAACAAAAAAGTTTTCTAATTGCATTCTGCCATGTTCCAATTTTTTAAATATTCCAAATTACGACTTGAATCAAAAATTTGAATTTACAAGGAAGTTTTGCGCGAGAAGGGGTTAGTAGCCCTTAAGGGTCTCGATATCTTAAGATTTGTAAAAATGAGTCCTAAGGGCTCACTTCTAAGCCTTTGACTCTTACTACTCCGTTTATACGCTTGACACGACTTTTGCATGTCGCACGAGCGCTTTGCGTCCCGTTTTCATAAAAGCAAAACTCAGAGTCAGTAAATTCGAGTGTAATTCCGATGTAATTTGGCATATTACCATCATGTCATCAATTTTTAAGTGCTTTTGACACTGGCCAAAGTGATGTCCACTCAAAATCACGTGACCCATGTCCAAATTAGTAGGTACTTGGACTACTTTAGAGCGCAAAGTTTGCATAAGCATGATTTATGAAAATTTAATATAATATAAGGGTTTTAATATAAGCCTGGGTCCTAATATAAGCCGGGGGTCTTATATAAGCCGGGTATCTTAGGACGGGTGGACCTCCTAGTTATGTATAATATGCCACTCAAGGCAAATTTAACTCAAATTTGACAATTGGTTGGCAAGTGACACCGATTTGAACGAATAAGTAGAACAGACACTCCGGATTTTCATCTTCTAATAATTTTTTTAAAAAGATTTTCTGTATCTTACTGTTCAAAATAAAATATAAGCCGGGTCCCCAATATAAGCCCGGGCTCTAACATAAGCCAGGGGTCGAGATCCCAAACTTGATTATAAGCCCTGGCTTATATTAGAGCATTTACAGTATAGTAAAATCGGGTAAAATTAGCCTGAAAACATTCAAAAAATTCCTGCCTGCAGAATTATTCAAGTCTAAATAATTGGAACGTTATTTCATGAGTAATACAAAAAAACTACATTTTCAGTAGAATTTACATTGGCACAAGAAACTGAATTTTCAGTAGAATAACTTAAGCACTTAAGATTTTTTAAAAATCCAATTTGAAAAATGCCTTTAACAATTTTTTTTCCAGAGCCGTTGTTTCTACTTCAAGCTCAGCAACAGATTATCATCTTTGATTGTTCCCATGTTCTAAAATATTTCTCTCTTCAAATGCATTATCTTAATTTTAGATCTCGTTGCAACATTTCGTTTTTATAAAACTTGAAATGCAAAATTTTGATTTTTTTTTCTTACTAAAATCCAGTAGCATACATCGAAAAGAAAAGCATAGAGATTTTTCAAAAAAAAACGAAAGCTAATTTCACATTTCAAATTATATTTTTAAATGGTTCAAAAACTTTTTAGAGTATTGCTTTACCTGATGACTTTGTTGTGATCAAGATAAAGAAGTAACTTTTGTAGAATTTTTGTAAATTTTTGGCCGTTGGTGAATTTGTAAGTATATGCAATATTTTTTTTTTTTTTTTTTTTAAATTTTTCTAATTTTTTTTTTAAAGTATTGCTTCACCTGATAAAATAGCTTTGCTGTAATCAAGATAAAGATGTAAAAAATTGTTTTGCAATATTTCCATTTTTGGAAGGGTTGAATAGGAGGAAATGATTCGTTGTTTGAGGAGCATATGGAATACTTGTAGTGAATCGTTTTGAATTGGAGCAGTGTATTGTTCGATATAAAAAAATGGCGGTAAGTTTGAAATTGTTGGAATGTTGAATGCCAGGGGGAATATGGTTGCATGTCCAAGGTAGGGATCCGGTGATTACAATTCATGTTGGGGGCCTCAAGAATGCAATAGGAAATTAAAGAGGAAATTCTTATCATTCTATTCCCACTGGGCACAGGCACAAAGTAAAAAAAAATCAACAAAATAATTACATTTGCAATTTGCCAAATTATTTTACGACTGTATTTCCAAGTATATAAATAAAATATAAGAGTAAGAGGAAATATGCAAATTTCATAAAAATTAAGTGCTTTTGACACTGATTGAAGTGACGTTCACTTAAAATCACGTGACCAATCTCGTTATTGCTTGCGTCTCATTAAAAATCGATGCCCGATCAAATTTTCCTTTCCATTACTACTACAATAAGTACACAGCTTACATTCTTTGCATTGAGCTTATATTAGAACATTTACGGTATTTGACAATAACTTGATTTGCAACACTTTGAGTTTAAAAGCATCGCATAAAAAATACTTTTTTGTTCTTACATTGCCAAAAAAGCTGAACTTCCAGAAGAATTTACATTGCCGAACAAAACTTTATTTTCAGTAGAACTTACATTCCCTAATGAAACTGAGAGTTTGTATAAGAAAACTTAAAACTATTTGGTGTTGATATTGTGTTAAAGCGTTTAAGATTTTTTCAAATTCCAATTTAAAAAGTGCCTCAAACAATTTTTCTTTAAAATAATAATTTAATCTCAGCAACAGACACCATAAGTCAACACTTAAATTGCACAGTCCATGGCATGATTTAATTATATTTGAAATTTCAAACTTTAATAGTAAGTGTATAAACTTGAAAATGCATTAAAAAATTTGTTTAGCTCAATATTGGTCATTGATAAAGTGCTGGAGGACTTAAACAGAAGTTTCAATGGTTTTGTGGGTAGCTGTTTGTCATCTGGAGACCCTTGAGATCCGAATACTGATTTTGTTTTGAAAAAGTGTTTGAAAACGACACATAAATTTTGTTTAAAAAAAGTTGGAAACTATATACCGGAACCCATTACTGTCTCCTCCTGTCCCCATAATTTACAATTTAGGCCTATCATTTAGAACACACAAATAAAACACAAGGTTCTTAAATCTTGTTTTTTTGTTTTAGTATAGCTAAACAGTTGTTCAAAAATCTTAAAATTGAAAAGTTTTAAAAATTTCACATAAAGCAAATGGCTTTCATTGATAGGCACTGGATTCATCATCATTCATCAAAACTATATGAAACGTATCATCCTTTCGTCAAAACATAGAATAATTGAACGGCGTTGTACATTCTACAATTTGGTGGAAATATGTACGATTTAAGTTTTAGAGTTTATCTAATACTTGCAAATTACCTAAGTAAATTATCTAATTCAGGTGACTAAAATATTTAAGATGAAAAAGTTGTCATTTTCGTGTAAATATAAATTAAAAATAAATACCGCACTCGATGAATGAATAATGGAAAATTTATAATATAGTACATAATATAATAATAAGGTACACAATTCTGCTGGACAGGCTCCGCCCCCGAAGATGTAGATTTAAAACATAAACCTAAATTTCATTTTCTTAGCTCCGCCTCCACCACGCCTACTTATCTTTCTAGGCTCCGCCTCCTCCAGACCACTCAATCATACCATTGCACTCCAAGGAAATGAAAAGTTACAAAAGTTCGCTATGTATTTCCTTGGGTTGGCCCATAGTTGGCGTTGGCGTTGCGATGAGTTTACATCGCAGGAGGGTGTAGAGGCATAGCCCCAGCTCTCACCTGCCAAAAAACAAGGGCTAATTCTCATCGCAGAAGCTAAGCAGACTTTAGTGGTGGGTTGGATATGTAGACGAGTGCTCCACAAGGGAAAACAACAGGGATTGGATTGTAGTAAATAGAAAACCGAAGAAACGAGGTATTGGTCCAATTCATCGCGGAATACCGGAAATTCATCGCAAAGGTGCCCTGTCAAAAAAATTGTGTAAAAATACATTCTTGCACGGAAGAGTGACTTGAGTTTGCTGAGTTTTTTCGGTTTTGATCTTGATTTGGGGATGGGACATTTTGCGAGCGGTGACGTTTTTCACTTGTACTTTTGATGAGTACACAATCTACACTCAGAATTTGGTAATCTGGAAAAGTAGTATGGAAGTAGTGTTGTTGAGATTTGATCACTATAAAAATTTTGATCAAAATTTTGAGGATAGATTTTTGTGAATTTTTTTTTGTAAAATTGGTAAAATGAAAACATTTTGTGGCCCAATGCTAAACTTGAGCATGATACTAATGGGTATTGTTTTCGCTACAAAGAGACGTAGTCACAATGGGAAGAGGTTAGTCAATCAATAATTATTGTGTTAAATTGGACTGTTTGAACAAAAAATTTTTGCACAAAATCACTTTGCGATGAGTAGCATGAGTTTTCTAACGCATGAACATGTTCTAAATTAAGTTAAATTTAGAAAATAATTTGCATAAATTGGGAAAGTAAGGCCAAATTTCATTCCTGAGGATTTCCGAAGGCTCACGACAGCTAATCGCACCATAAATTTCGATACTTGAAAGAATCGACGTGCGAAGATCGACAAATCCAGCGCATTCCAGTATCTTGAAATTGGACTTAACAAGCGGGCAGAAATGCTGATTCCAGATAATTTTCTAGATGTTTTGAGCAATGTTCGACGCTAATAATTTGTTTAAAGCAAACTTTTCTAGAAAAATCGAACATTGTTTTGAAACGTTTAAAATTTGAGAATAAGCAAAGCTTTTCTGCCGCACAATGAACTGACAGAGCTGGTGCTGACAAAATCACTTTTCTTTAGTTCCGTGGAGTAACCTTCAGCTAGTCTACTTCTTCTAACTTCTACGTAAACTTCTTCGAAGATTTGAAATTTAACTGAAGTTGCACGTAACTATTTGTGTACATAATTGTACATACAGACAGTAGGCGTGCAATTGTGGAATGCGCCCTTAGCACGAAAGACAAGAATGCTAATCTGACAACTTTTGTTGCTCCTTGCGTTTTCAATTTTGGTGCGCAAAGTTTGTTGCGTTTCGAAAGATGCGAAATTGTTGTTCAGATTGGCATGCAATTTGAATCATACGGAAACACACGCATGCATTCTAAGTTCAATCAATCCGCTGCTTAAAAACTTGAATTCGCGAATGGAAGTGCATGGCTGCATTTTTTCTACCAATCTGGCAGTAGTACGTTGACGAAAAAATGCAACAGTTTTCACACCTTAAAAAAGTTGCTTATGAACAGTTGGCATGTCAGTTTTTTTAAGAAAGGCTCTGTATAAGGAGCACGAAGTGTAGAAGACAAAACGGGAGTCTCAATCAGAGAATTTGCGTGTTTCAATTAAACTAAGACTTTTAAACGCAGAAACACACGACACGAAATTCTTCTATTTAAGACTCACATTTATGCACACACAAAAGTGACCATTCAAGGCCAAGTCTCCGCTTTTTATAATTACTGCGCTTTTTCTCATTTTCAAATTTCTCCTTTTAACATAATTTCATTACAAAATCATTTTATTTCTAAATTTAAATTGACTATGCTTTCGTTTCCTAAAAATTTGAGTTTCACAATGGTATTAAGATTGGCAGTGAGTTCTTAGTGTACTTTAGTTTGAGGCCTTGCTTTGTGTTCAATTTTTAATATCATTTTAATACAGGGATTTATGGTGAATGATGACATTGCAAGTCTTTGAAATTTGTAACTCTTTAAATTAACGGAATCAAATAAATTAATGTTTTAACGAGAGAATGTAGTTGAAGGGTTCAAAATGTGTTAAGTGGTTTTAAAGTGAATTCATTGACTTGGAATTGTATTAGTTTCCCTTGAAGCGCTTTTGTAGTCTCTCACGAACTAAATCTTCATGAAGTTGTCTCTGCAATTTGGGCTGAGACAAACTTAATTTGCAATTCTAATTGCCTCATAAACTTCTCACTTAAAAACTTTCTTTAAAAAAAAACGTTAAAACAAAAGTAAGTCCTAGTCATTCATACCGTTAGTAAAGGTATAGTAAAAGAAACGCTAAAAATATTCTAAATATAGAATATTCTAGGATTATTGTTGAGAACCTAGTAACATAGTTTGTTACATTACGAAACTAATTACGTTACATTGATAAAATTGTTAGAAAGTTTTGTATTGATCCTATTTTGCAATTTTTATTTAGAAAATTTTAGAAATTTTTTATGTAAATTAACACTTTCAGAACGAAAACAGTAGAAAAAGAAGAAGCCGGTTATTCGATCTCAATTCTAAATTTTAATGCGAAGTTTATCCTAGTTATTTCTTGCTCGGCGTTGAATTTGCTGCATTTTGTCCTTATTTTCTAAATCATGTTCTCTGTTTCAATTTTCATTATGTTGATTTAAGTTAAAAAAAAACTTCCTCTTCAATAATTCTAATAAATAATAATAATTCTCAACAGTAATTCCAGTTGTGATGAAAATTGTACCATTACTTAAGGCCCTTAAGGGCTCCTGAGCCCTCTAAGGTCCTCCACTTGTCCCTTGGACTCACCTGCAATTAAGGGAGGACGTGTGAGGTAAATTCCCGTTGTTAGAATGTTAGTAGCTGACATGTCCTCGGAGGCTCCTGGACATCTTCCCAAGATTTACATGCAGATTCCAGCGATGATTGTGCGGCGGCGACTTGCTGGAAGTGGCTACCTGGCGACAACAACACTTTTCAGCTCAAGCTATGCGTACCCTTAAGGCTCGCGAAGTGCTTGTGAGCTTTTTTTTTAAATGACTTGATTTAAACAAGGCCAATAAATTGTGCGGTTTGGAGCACATACGCTGTTTTGTTTAAAATCTCAGGATTTTTTTGTTGGAATTCTACACGAGCCGCCGTTTAGCAGGCACTTCAATTAAAATTTAGTAATTAAATTTTGCAAATAACTCAATATAAGTCTACTTGGAATTTCATTAATTCAAGTCAACTGAAAATCACGAAGTTAGAGTGCGATCAGGAATGTTAAAGGCACTCAATAATTTTAAGGTAAAATATTTAGGTAAATATTTAGGTATTAAAGGTAAAAAGTACAGACTACAGTCAAGAAAATTGACGCACATGGAGCTCATACAGTATTCAAATTGTGTGCAAAGTTTCATCGAAATTCATAGACGATCGTGAAATCATAAAATTTTAAGTAGAAAATATCAAACTTCAAGTGATCAAAAAGGTTAAAGGCACCAAATAGTTTCCTAGCATGTACATGTGACGTAGTGAACCAGGTCTCCTATTCAATTTTCACTAATTTTTTGTACTTTTAAAAATTTAACCCAATAAAAATTAGGATGAATAACAGTCCTGAAATTTAGCAATGACAAAATTTAGAAAAACTCTTAATGCCTATATTAAATGCATGCAAAATGTTGTTTTTAAGGGGATGTTAGCGCTGTTGCCATGGTGAAATGTGCCAATGCTATCTTATGAGAAAATTCGATTTCGTAAATCT
>JAQFYP010003863.1:0-10398 GCA_034694865.1 Bilobella braunerae
ACCCAGGCACTCTGTTGGTTACATTTGATGTAATATTTAATAACTTAATCAACGTCCTTTTAGCCTATAGGTAAAAATGTTTACTTTCAAATTAAAAATCTAAAATAAATAACTAATCACAATGTAATTGAAATATGCACCCTGACAGTAACAATTTAATTGTGTCAAAATGCAAAACACTGTTGTGTTAAGTTACAAACACCTCTAGTCAACTCCACTACTATGTAACATTTACGTAGCTTAAATTTACAACATTATTTGTAAGTAATTATTTGCAATCAGTACACAAATAAAGCAATCAAGTATCACTACAATTATACCTTGACAAAAGGCAGAACCTTCGTTTCGTTTAATTCCAAAATGTTTATTTGTGCTTTAACTGATTTACATTTTGTGCGTTAAATGCCAATTTACGTTTAAGATAATAGCTACACAAAATTAAAAGTTACACATACTTTACATAGTATTGTTATTAACTCTTACTTTAATAACACAATGTAACCGTCACCAAAAATACATTTTGACTTAACGATAACATATAAATAATATAATAATATAAAATAAACATATAAATGTCATTTTAAATATTTAGAACAAACTAGAAATCTAATGAAATGTACACTGTCGCAAAAGCAGGCAACAAAGTAGTTAAGTGCACCACGTTTAGAACAACCTAATTGTTGGGCCCTTTTTGTACCCAATATTGCATTTTTTGTTAAAACCAGTATTCACCAGGGGCTTCTCAATGTAACCATATTTACTGCGTATTGGAAGAAGCTCCTAAACGTGCATATCTTTGAGCTCGTTAAAACTCATATAACAACAGCCATGAAATGTAGTTATGGTTTTAAATTATGTAAAAAACAAATCTAAAAATTCTATGTCACAAACCCTCTGACATGTTGAAATGTTAAGTTATGATGGATGGATGCATTTGCATAAAATGAAAACCAAACAACCAGCCTTAAATTTTTGGATGTGTTTTACACTACCTAATTTTTGAATGATACAAACAAATTAGACTTAAGGAAACAAACCTAGACTCGACTGGCCCGATTATGCCAAATTTGGTATCAATTGACTCAGAATGGGTTAAGTCACTGCAATTGACTTTTTCGGTTTGGTTGGGTTTGGGTTAGGTTAATTAAGGTCGTCTGGTACTTCTGGTACGTCTGGTACCTTTCTGGTACTTGTAGTAAACCTGCATACCAAATAAGTTCAGCTATTCTTTAAATTGAAACTGGCTTACCATTGTATGCTTGGATCCACAAACAGCATATAAGTTAAACTAGGGCAAATAAGTATGATTTGTTATTACAGTGTTTTTTTTAGCTATTTAGTATTGCTATGGCTAATAGAACTAATATGTATGCTCGTGATTATGTTAATTATTGGCTTCCTGCTATATGAGAAAAAAAAAGTTTTCCTACTTTCAATGAACTCTTCATGTCTTGTGAAGTTTAGGGATGAATGAATACAAAATGTGTGGAAACTAAGATACAAATTATTCCACAAGATGGGTAAACAGTTAGCCTAATAAGTATACATCAGCAATTTGTATTGTTCATGAATACAATACTCCTTCCTGTTGCCAAACGTAACTCGTCTGAACGGCGTAGGTTGTATTTTATTTGCAACTTCATTTCATTCATTCATTTTTATTTGAAATTGTGTTTGTTTTTGCACATACTATTTTATACATATTTTGATGAGTTTTACTTAAAACAATTGTTTTCTTACAACATTAAATTAAAAAAATTTAAACGATAGTTTAGTACATTGCCTTAAACTGATTGTATATCTCGCTGTTACCTTTCCTTGTTTACAACTTGTCTAGTTTTTACTGTTTTTTTATAAAGCCAACTGAGTTTTAAAAAAATTGAATAACATAGACTGGCAAACAACTTGAATTTTAGCCGTATTTGTTAGTCAATTAATCAACACTTAACATTTTACTAAATGTAATCAAACTATCACATTACTGAGTTACGTTCAACTATATTAAACCAAAAAACACCTTGTTTCAACCTTGATAGCACACGCTCGGGCGCGCATGACTACGAACCTTGGCCCAGCTATACATTCTTTCGAAATGTATCGATTTATTTACACTGATGCTCCCTACAATTTTATCACTTGCGATGGCGTGGAACAATATATATCGTTTCGAGCCTACACAAGTCCATTTGACCTAGCTACTTGGCTACTACTTGTTGTGACAACAGCCGGAGTCCTATTATTTGTGCGTTCAGCATATGAAAATGCAATTTTCTTTGTAATGAGCATATTTCTGCAGCAGGGAGATGGACTCAAGGCTTCTAAATATACAAGTACACTTACCAAGTGGTAATAGTCGTTTTTGCTTTGTCACAAATGATATTTACCAATGAGTACTGTGGATCGCTAACCTCTGACTTGTCTCTACTGGAAATGTCAAAGGCTTTTAGAACCACCAAGATAACCCATTTGCTGTTTAAATACAATGCATGGATACAATTATCCGGTTGGTCAAATATTATGCGTAATTTAGATACAGAATACTATAACGCTGGTCCCGGCTATTACCAAGACCAAACTATCAAACCCTTGCACTGGTATTTGCAGAAACTTGGCAATGCGACAAATTTGCCTGCCGTGGCTATGGGAACGTCATTAGACGTGTTATTGCGTTGCAATAAAACATTCCTTGTAAGCGAGCAAGAGCATTTTGAAAAAAGAGTTTGTACAACTTTTGAAAACAACGGAGGGTAAATTCTATTTGTATTTCGGCGCTGACAAGTTTTTACCACAAAATATTGTCTGGAAATTGTACGACCATTTGACGGTCTATGTATTTTGCATAAAAGGATGAAGCATATTATTGAAGCTGGTCTACTTATTGTTAGTGAAGCGTACCAGCGAAAATCAAAGAAGTTGGAAGTTAAAGTGTGGGTTGCAAATAGATTTACAATTAAAGGAGACCAGCCACTAAATTTGATTCATAACTTTGTCACATCATGTTTCATTCTCTATGGTTTAACAGCGTTATTTTCGATATTTGAATTTTTAGTTGAAGCTGTGTTTCTCAAAACAAAGTAATGCATAGACTGGTAAAAATCAATTTAGAGAAATGTCAATCAAACTTACTCATTACCGTCCTTTCAAAACTTACAAGTAAAACGTACCTCTTTATATTATCTATATGACTTCATGTTTCTATGAAATTACTACTTTAAGTGCACGCAAGTAATAATTTACTAATCACATCATCTGGATCCTTTTAAACTGAAGAAGTTAGGCTGCAATTTACAAATGCAAAACGATGTTTGTTCGAAATATGCAGAAGAGATATAACTAACCAACAAAGCTAGTCATAAGGGTTGGAAATGAACGTAAATGTTATAGCATATATAGTAGCATAAGTACAATCAAACATTTTGAACGTGCTGAACGTTTTGAACACATTTACATATCAATATTTTAGTCTTGCAAGTAACATCATTTCAAGTACTTAACTTGAACAATGACAATTGTATTTGCTTTTGCTACATTTTTAATTGTACAATCTGCTCTGTGACGAGCAGAGCAAAAGGTAAGGTTGGCAGTGTTATCCACTGTGCTGGCCAGGGCATCTTACTCCAGAGACCACAACAATTCACTTTTATGCTCTGCGTCACTGTTTGGCGTTATCACCACAGCTCTTTATTGATTTAAAGTTTACACAATCTGTTTATCTCTGTCGAGTTTTGAATGAAGAACAAAGGAGCAATGCCTTTATCAGTAACCGCGTATTTTATTATTAAATTTAAAATAAAGAAAATTCCGTTGTAAATTAGTAAGTTGTATTATGTTTGTTGTATCTGATTTTAACACCAAATTTTGCGAGATGAATTGCAAGAGTACTAATAAAAGTTCAAGGTTGTCATTTTATTCACCCTAGTATTTGATGGTTCCCATAGTGCCTAAGGTTTAGTTAAAAATCCTATCCAAGACTCAATTAAAATACAATAAACTAATGATTGAATGATTAATATCCAAGATTCAAAAAATTAATTTAATGACATCTTTGGATTCCGTAGTAATGTGTGATATTCTTTTTAATAAGCTGTACATACGAAGACTTTGTATGTTAAATTTACTTTAAACTTACCTTAGAATAGCTTCCCACGATATATTTTTGGATAGAAATTAAGAAATTTCGTGTTTAAAAACTTATCTAGATGGCTCAAATTTGTATCAACATCCTCAGTTGCATAAAATATTGTCAAGAGTTCTGCATAGTTAACTATAAGCATATAACTTTTTTAAGGCTCTCAATGAAAAATTCAGACATTTTTGAATACTATAAATGAATAATCTTACACCTTCTTCTAGATGAAATGAATATCTTTGTTGTGTGATGCTGAAAGATTTTTATTTTACTTCAAGCGAGTAGAAGAGTACTCATAGATTGTCAATAAAGAAACAAAGGGAAGTTAATTAAATTTGTGTTGTTTGTGTGGTATTCCTGTGCTTTCGTACTCAAGAGTTTAAGTTTGGGTCACATGTCTGTAATAAAGAAATGTTTTACATATTTTTATAATATATGACTCTGAATCACTGACGTTAGTTGAATTCAATTTAAGATTCAGATGAAGCATGATACATTATTTTATGTTTAAGGAATACTTTTGCTAATATCTTGCTTATAGTTTACGCGTCTAAGCTATGAACAAATGAAACTTACCATTTGCGGCAAAACTGACCATACACAATCCGTGAACTTCTTGGAGTGTACGCAGTGGTCTTCATTAGGATCAAAGGGACCTGGTCAAGGTTTTATGAAAAATAGTGTAACAAAATTCCAACATGCAATAGAAAACTTACCATGTTCAGCGTAGCAATTATGTACATTGCTTTGGATGAGTTCAAGATACCTTGTCGGAGCAACTTCATTGACGTAATCGACAAGTTTCTCAATCACAAACCTTCCATTCTCATCACCCTGCAAAACGTTGCAAATTTTATTTGGTACAAAATAAAATCAGAATGATCATAATGTAGATTTTAAGTTTCTAGCTTCAATTAATACAACATTTTAGAATAGTCTTACCAGTCCCAAAATTTTTATTTGGCACTTGAACACACACTGAAATAGCATCAAATAAAAATTAGCACAGCCTCCATTTTTGTCAAATGATAATGGGATGCTGACAAATTTTAAACAGTCAGAATAAATTTTAAATTTAATTTTGTTTTGTTTAAATTGTTTAAAATTTTGTTTTTGTTTTCTCCACCTCCCCATCACCACATTCCTTTAGAGCAGCGTCAACTTCCGGGTCAGGTGCATAATGGCCATCGCTGTGACAAACCAATTTCTTCCGGAGTACCTAGAATTAATCAACATTTAAAATAAAATAGTAAGAATTTTAGTATAAAAATACGTTACCTCTCCGGAGCAGAAAGTGACAAAAGTTACGAGGAGAAGTATCTTGAACATAGTTTAACGTAATCAAAACAGAAAGAAGTAAACTATGCTATTTAGTAACAGACAGCTTGCTTAATTACTTTTTTGTAGTAATTAGTAAGCGATCATTAAAAATTCAAAATGAAAAAAAGGCAATTAGTCCAGAAAAATTAAGTTAATATGCAATTACGCTAAGATTATTGATAATACGAAACGTGTATTTAATTACACGTTCAATACAATACAAGTACAGGAATGAACAAATAACAAGCATCGTTACTAATTAGATGATGATAACTAAAGCCCAAAGTTCAAGGCTAATTAAGTGTCTTTTGAAGTTTCTCGAACTTGAAATTTTTTAGAATGCAACGATATTCATTGAGCTTCTACAAGTAAATTTAATACACAACAAGAAGATAAACATTAGGTGAACAGAAATAGGTAGTTAATTACTGGCGAGCAATACTTATGGGAATTTGTCAGTAAAACATTTCTTACACTTAATTAGGGGGCGGAGCTGTTCCTCAACTTCACGACCGTGGAGAGGTACTATAGATAATAAGACATGATTTTCTGCTTAACCAAATAGTTTTTCGAGCAGTGTACCAATTTTGATCATCGGCAAGAGCATGAAGTGTTTCAATTTACATTGCGGCCCTTGTAGTATCACTTAAGCATACCACATTGAGTATGAATTAGCCAGTTTTAACAATCATCTAGTTGTCAACTAAATTCCACTTTTTTTATTTTCTACTTTAGATTTTTACATTTACATCTACTTAATTAAGTTCAAAAGTTATTGAGAGAATCCAAAAGCTTTAAACAATTGTAATTTGCTTATTATAAGAATGTCCCGAGGCGCCAATAAGTCGTTCATTCATTTGCTTTCCGTTTTTACATTAAGATATTTAAGCCTGTTTTCATTTGCTTCCTAAGGCAAATGTTGCTATTTTATTTTTGTACACAATTTTTCTTTTATATTGATCTATAATTTACAATCCCATTTCCAATGTTGACTGTTAACCTTTTAATGATTTATTTATTAATTTATTACAAAGGAGAAGCGAACACTTTTTTTTTTGATTCCACCCTATAACCTCTACAGGATAATGCCCACATTAGTAACGTCCATAAAATAATGTCAACTATAAAAGTAATAAAACGCATTCTTAAGCGTGCTAAACTGGCTAACACATACTTGATACTATTAGATTTATGCTAAAATAATATAATACTTAGGCGGAGTTAGAACAAAAAAAATCAGCTAAAGTTTTATAAATGAGTTCAACAAAATTAGTCAAGCAAAAAAACCGCTTCAAGTTCAACATAAGCATTTTAAACGGAGTATTCACTAACAGGCAACTCATTTCCATAAATACGAAAGTGTCCGATGCAAAACCCAATTATAAGTTGAAAAAATTCTGAAATAACCTGAAAAACTGGGGAAAAAAGAAGGATACGGTGACACAATATGCAGATAACCTTGGAAATCTCAAGGCTCAAAGGTGAATGACAACCCATTCTTTCGGATCCTGTTGACAATTGAACGATTTTTATATATTATACAAATGGTACTTCCAAATGAAAACAAATTATATAAAGTCGTTTAAAAAGGCTTTATTTACAAAATTGAATTCAGTAAAACTACTCTAAAGCACAAATAAATAGCGTTTCTTAGGCATTCAACTGCTCATCAAAATAGTAGCACCTTCCATAAAGGCTGCACTATTTTGTAAAATGTATTGCGATAAAGCAAACAAAATTCAAATAATATTTCAATTTTGGAATATAAATATCTTATCTTGGATTTGTTGTTGTTGCAGTAGTCTACTAGAATTAACAAAAACAAATTCAGGGCTAAAGTTCAGGCTAAATTCAGCATTTAACTTATTGCTTGCATTCTTTTTTTTAAATTAGAAAAAAATCATATATTTCCTTAACTAATTTTGATCTAGTGAGGATGATCATATGGTTTGACCATTGCTAAATGGTGACACGCTGATTGTAGGTAACTTCTTAAATGAAAGCAACTATACAGTGTCAAAAGTGACACTGTTCTTTTGAGTACCAATAATACTCCTATTAAACGGATTATCAAGGCCTCAATACGTAGAATAGAAAGTAACGGTCAAACTGTATTTTTGAATTGCTAGAACTGGTATGAAGAAGAATCATAGATTTTTTCTTATGCTTTTTGAAGATTAAGTGAAAGTAAATCGGAAAAGTACAAACCTACTATTAAAATAATGTTTGAAAAAGTTGTTGACTTAACGTATGAGCCAAAAGTAAGGCATTTCGACTACAAACCTACCGTAGGAATGCAGTATAATGAAACTAATATGAATTGGAATGCGGTGCAGTATTCAACCGTAAAAGTCACAGCGTCTAGCCCATTTCGGTCCCGGTCTTATATAAAAATACAACAATGTTTTACTACATTTTTTGGTAAGTTTTTTGAAAGTGCAAAACTTCAATCCCAACTACCAAAAGTTATAAGGGTAAGAAAATGGTAAGGAAGGAACTCATTAGCATAGATGTTGTCATCACGTAGGCACAACAGACTATCCGAAACATTCTGTTGTACGGGCCTACTCTACAGGGGAGTACACCAACCTGTAATCTGGTAAGGCCGTAGCTTTTGCCTTATAACCGCACACTATGCATACATACCCTCCATGCAAATGAGGGCTGTTTTCTGATTTCTCACAAAGACAATTGTAAAACCGGCGTGTAAATTCTATATCCTCTGTCTGTGTATGCCTAATTCACGGAGATACTTGCATGTACAAGGTCAGAGGCAAAGTAATTCCTTAGAGAAACCTTAAAAGCGAAGATTTTTTTGTGGTTGATTTGATTTGAACCCTCTTTCTCATGCTGGCTAGTGGAGAGAGACTGAACCTCTTAACCAATAGGGCAACCCCTATTGACTTCTTGAAACACTAGAATTAAGCTTTTGAAGCATGAAATAATAATGAATTGTATAGATCCAATGATACTATATTTTTTTAGCGCTTCGCTTATACAATTTTATACAGCAAAGCTTTAGGTGGGCGCTTATGACTGAGCTTTAAACGGATAACAGTTTCCATGAAGTCCGCAAATTTTGAATGCGTTTTTGAACTCGACTCCAGTGTACTTTCTTAAAAAGAATCGGTCTGTGAAGACCTCCACATTTGCGTTGGGATCGGACATAAATGCCTGATTCGAGCAAGTTGCATCTGAACAGGATATCATGTATGGGCAATTGTCAAGACTCGTGTCTGGAAGATAGATGTTTGTAATAGCATTCCCCTGCCTGGAAATTAGTGTTAGTTTAGTACAATTTTTAAGATTTAGGAGAATTGAAAAAAGTAAAGCAATCACACAATTGATCGTTTTTACACCACAAACTCTGAATTTTAAAGAAAAAAAAATGGAAAATCTATTTTCATGCGCATCCGATGAAACCTTTTTGTTTTAAGATATAAATGTGTGGAATTAACTCATGTTTAAGTTTTCGGAAAGCAAACTTACTCGGGATAGGAGATTTCGACTTCCCGGCAATGCACCACTGCTTGGCCATTGACAAATACTCCAAACTGAAAATGATTAAAATAATCTGCAATTGACGATCAAAATCACAATTCTAACAAATTTTGGACAATTTATCTTACCCTGCTCCACTCGTAAGCAGAAGCTCGAGCTGTTACTGCCAAGAAGAAAAATATTACGTGAATCAAAATTACCATTTTTGCGGTTACAAATTTTCCAAAAATAGGAAAGTAAAATTTAGCAACACTTGATTAATGTAGATGAGAAGTTGATGGGGAGCTTTTTTATACTATTAATTCTGTGCGTCATGGGTGCTCCGCTTCTGTATTTTGTATTCTGATGTACAAAAACAGTCTAAAAATATTTGTTATTTTGAATCTAAAATGAGCATGTCCCGGATTTGTTGCAGTTTAGCGTTCAATACTACGTGGGGAGTAACTACACTTGAAAACAACAATCTCAGAGTTCATCTCAAATTTAACTCTCCGAAAATATTGTTTGCGGTAATCCCGTTTAAATTTAAGTAAAAATACTTAACATTGCTTTAATTGCCACGATTGAATGCTTATGACATTAATTTCTTAACATTAATTATTTTATAATACTTTTAGTGGTGATGGTAAATAAAAAAATCAGCGGGAGAGTCCGTCATAGTGATTTGGAACAAATGAGCAACAATTAGTAAAACGATTATGTTTCCATACAATTTTTTTTCGGCTTCTTTGAGTTGTAAAATCAGTATCAGCAGCATTTATCATGTGATGCTTCTGTTTGCTAAGAACAGTAATTTTGACCTCGTTAGCCTTTACATGACCCGGACCTTGAACTCTTGTCTCAAAACAATTGATATTGATAATAAAAAAAAACGGAGAGTAGCGATTGCGAGGCTCCCTCCTTAACTTCAGCTAATTAACGATTAATCAATCAGTCGGGACAACGATTACCAGGAATCGACGCAGGAAGAGTCACTGATCACGCTCATACAACTCACGGTCAGATCCCGAGGTCAACTCGAGGTCACATCAAGTTGGTGTGAAGTTCCGAACCCTGGACGAGACGAAGTCAGATGGCCAGAAGAAAAAATTGTAAGGAGCAATAAAAGCACCAATAAAAACTTTGAAACAAGGAAATTGTGACTTGAAGTCATTGGTAGACCTAGAAGGTCAAGAAGGCTAGAAGTCCAGTGAAAATAAAAAAGCCTGAAAGTAGTGGGAAAATGGAAGATGTCGGCTTGAAGCCAAAAGTCACCTGTCATAAGGAAAATTCTTATCAACTGTTCTAAAAATATGCAAATGACATGCAAATGAGCAAGTACCTTTGACTGGTGTTTCATATCTACAGTGCAAAGTAAACAAACAGAAAAAAGAGACAACAAAGTAGCAGAAGTGCAACGACAGAACGACACATTAAATTTTGAAAATTCTAAAAACAAGACGGACGAC
>JAQFYP010003864.1:0-10397 GCA_034694865.1 Bilobella braunerae
TTTTGAATTTTACCACAATTTTTGTGTTTCTAGTTTATATTTGTGTTTATTTATAAACAAGACATATATACAACCTTGGGGTACAATTATGGGAATCCCATTAAAAAAAAATTCTTCAAACAATCAAAGTGTGGGAAGACAGTACAAATAAGACACAAAATTATTAGTATCCAAAAGTACTCTTACCACTTTCATACACGAAACTCGAGTAATGAGGCTCAAAATTGTAATTAGGACAAATCCACCACTGAATAGCATTTTCCTTTTTGTTTAAAAAATGAGTTGCGTTTAAGTTTTCTCAACTTCGGAGCGATTTTTTTCAACAACTGTCAAAACTTGATTCTCCGATTTTCTTCTGTCTAACTATTAGCTAGGAGCGACTATTTAAGTCGTATGAAGCAGGCACGTCACGACTTGCACAGCTAATTGTTTAGTCTTTAAGCCATATCTTGTAGTTCCACAAGATAGATACTATAGCTATACTGGAGTAGGTTTTCTTATGATGTATCTAGGAAATAGTGGTGGATGGTCTCCAAGGAAGTATTTTAAACCTCTAGTTCCAGAGGTGGACAATCTTGTTTTACTTAATTATTATTTATTATTTATTTTCCAAAAGAGCAGCGCTAATTTGATATTAAAAAACTCAATTAATTCGGTTGTACCACAGTCCTTTGGTAACTAAATTTGTTTAAAGTTTGTTTTAAACTTTGAAATTCGAATAATGTTTCCAATTGTTTAAGAAGTTGAATGTTACTAATAATGCAAACCCTTGAATTTCTTCTCTAGTCCTAGGTAGGGCTATTTAGCCTTATTGACTATATATATTAGGTTTTACAATTTGGTCTGTTTAACTAAATCTTCAGTTATATACTCCTAGCGCTAGAAATGTGAATTTTTGGTCCTAATAACAAACCTTTTCTAACCGATAAAGTAAAAGTGCAAGGCAAGTTGGTGCAGCAGCGCTCTTTTGCCATATAAATTAAATGGACTTAAGCCCAAAGTAGCCGTGTCAAGACAAAAAAGACCGCGAGAGTAAAATCCTCCTTTCCGAGGCTAGTTTGGACATACGTAATTTTTTTTTATTACGAAAAATTTTGTGCTGTTTTTTTTTTTACATTGCAAAACATTGTTGTGCAATTATCTTTTTTTCTCGTCGGAGAAGAATAATAAAATCGCAAAAAAAATAAGTTAGGTAAGTTTCCCTCTCTCATTGAATTTTTCCATAATTTACGTTGTTGCTTTAACTTTAATCATTTTATTTTTAAATTTTTAATTATGTGAAATTGTCCTCTTAAAGCCCCTTACATGCTAGCATGGCTGGTTTGGCTTGGTTAGCTATTCAAACACTTTCTTAAAATTTTTTAAACTGAGATGTTTTAGGCACGCAAAAATCTCAAATTTTAAATGAACAAGTGACTATAACGGGGTTTGGCACAACAAAAGTCATTTCTCGGACAAAAGGGTTCAAAAAATTCACTCCACCGAAACTAAAAAGTTAAGATGTGGTTAAAGTATTAAAAACAAATAATCAATTAATCTAATGTTGTTTCTGTAGGTTAAAATGCAATTATGCAATTGTGTCATAGCTTAACTTTCTCTTTTCTTTGCAGCGCCTAACCTTAACGGGTACTCATTTCTTAGTTACTAGATTGTCTGTGGGGTTGTGGCCGAGTGGCCTGTTGGTTCCCTTGGTTGTTCTCCCAAGCGACGGGGGTTCGAGGCTATCTCCCTCTATGACACTTTTAGACCACGCTTGGCTCGGTGACAGTACTGGGCGTTGGCATTCACTGGTATTGTTCAGTTTGAGGTTTGCTGGGGGCTAGAAACTGCTGACAATACAAAACCAGTGAATCCTCATAGAGTCACCTCTTCTCTATGAGTTGAGCCTTTAGTATTGGCATGGCCGAGGTATGCAAAATCAGGACTTAAATGACCTGAGTGAATTTTGAGTAGTTACTACTAATGACATTAATACATTTATTACAAGCTACTTCATATCATTTGGGAGAATAAATTAAAGAAATTAATGATAAAACAACAAGCATTGAAGTTAGCGTTTGACTGTGCTGTAGCACATCACTGGTAGAAGAAACAAATTATCTTCTGTTCAAAAGCTAAATTTATTTAATCTAGGCTCATTTTGGTTTCGAACCAATAGCTTTAATTCCTGCCCCTCACTTTAATACCAAAAGAGGGTAGCTGACCTTTAATTTGACCCTTAAGAGTCACAATAATGTCTAGGCTTGTTTAGTACAAATAAGCTACCTTGAGGGTAATCTAGTACCTTTCTGTCATGTAGTTAACAAGTAAATTTCCGAGAATTGTCATTATTTTTTTAACCTAACAAAGAAAACGTTGGACATTAAAGGTATATACATGACTTGTAATTCTATTATAGATTTCCCCAAGAATGACAATAGAATGTCTATATGCATAAGCATTCAGCCGGCAAATCTGATTATTGAGAATTCACATAAAGAGGAGAGAATTTTAACATGATTTTAGACGTACAATTAAGAAACCTACATTTTAACCTTCTAGTTTGTTGTAGGTTTGGTATTGCTATACAGGGTGTTTACCGAAGGCCGGATAAATTATTTACTAATTTCCCTTAGTGACAGCTAAGTTTAGTCGATTTAATGCCGACATCAGCAATACCGTTTTTTAAAATTTTAAACAATCAATTTGTTTCATTTCATAAGCCCTAAATGGGAAGATTGTGGATTTCAAGCAGAAATGAGATCGAATGAAGATTTTCGGCAACTTGTGCTTTGTACCACCGAAATCGATACTACTGGTCCCGCAATGGTATTTCCATATTAGGTTAGGTTTAAAAAATTTTGCGCATGAAAACAACCGCTCCCTGTAGCTGCGCAAGGTCTCTGAACCTCAATTGTGGTGCTTTTTTTTTCTTGTTCTTTGACATTTGCCAATGGCCTGGTCAACGTGCTTGCGCTTGTGCAAAGTGAGTGAGGGAGGATGGTATGAGCCTGTGAGTTGACTTGGAAGTTCCGAGAATTGAGGCTGAAGGCTTTCTGTTGAACAGAGAACGTGGGGTTGACCACCGAGGAGACTCTGCTTAGGCAGAGGCTCAACCCTGTTTTTAGCATACCGGCCCAAGCCCACTCTCCACGACCGCAACTGTCGAGGCTTCCACTCACCACTATCACACCACCACTTTTTCTCCGTTACCTACTTACCCAAGTTAGGACAAGGGTCCTAACCCCCGAACTACGGGTTTTGGGCTCCAATACGCAATTCAGGCAAGGGAAGTGGGAAACCTTTCGGAAAAAAACCACTTCCATAATGGCGACACCAGGACTCGAACCCGTGTCCGTCCATGGCTAGAGCTCAAGGCTCTAACCACTTGGTCTACAAGAGTTGGACAATTGTTGGGCATTTGGTAGAACCTGACCTGGATAGAAGTGAACGACAAGTGCGTTTTTGATGACGCCGATGGTAGACTTGGTTTTTGATTCAGTTTAACTTAATTAACTTAGTTTGGTAAATTTTCGTTTAGTTTGATTCTGTATTTCTAATTAATTTAGTATATTACTCTGTGGTAAGGTTAACCTATTGAACTTTCACAGAAAAATTGAAATAAGTACCGAAATGATTTCAATTTTTTAACTTTTTTTTTCGTTTTGACCAAAAAGTCGTCACCAAATGTCGGCACTAATAACAACATCAATCACGAAAATAAATAGTGAATTTATCCGGCCTTCGGTAAACACCCTGTATTATGTATCAGGGTTGCATAGCTATAGTAATATATTGGCTAGAATTGTGTTCGCTAGGTGACACAAGGTGAAAAAAGTTTTTATTAGTTTATGTTAGTTTTCTGAAAACAAAATAAGGTAAAAATATTATATTGTCACGGCCAAGAAGTCAACGACCCCTTGAACGCGACACCAGTAGGTTATGTTAGTGAGTCGCACACATATTTGCAGACATGTGTCTGGTCATTTGGAGTAGTTATCAGTTTTGTCATTCGGTTAGAGGTCATTTGTATTTGGCTGTTCGACGGAGCACTGCCTATAAATAGGAGTGCTCATGTAGTTAGTAGAGGTCAGTCGTGGCTCAGTCGTCGTTTGGCTTTTGCCTTGGCATTAGTCTGTTCGACATTTGTTAGTAGTAGATTTTCGTCATTGACCTTTGTTCACGTCATTTGTACATTTTGTTTAGTTGTGCAAATAAAATTGTTATTTGCACATTCGTCACGATCGTGACCTTGTCGTTTGTCGCCTCTTCGTCCCCTCATTGCCCTTGAGTCCCCCCGATACGTCACCAGTAGCCCGTGACAATTAGGAACGCCGCTCCTAATTGTCACGGGCTATTTATAGGCAGTGCTCCGTCGAACAGACAAATACAAATGACCTCTAACCAAATGACAAAACTGATAAGAACCCCAAATAACCAGACACATGTCTGCAAATATGTGTGCGACTCACTAACATAACCTAATGGTGTCGCGTCCAAGGGGTCGTTGACTTCTTGGCCGTGACAATATTTACTAATTGTAAAGAGTTTCATCACTGTTTGGGATAAAAGTAGTAAAACTTTCAAAATGCATTAAACCTAACAGTGATACGAATATTTTTCAAAAGCAAAAACACCATTTCTTGCTTCATTGGACCCTTTGAAAGTCAAGTTGTGTATGACACTTACCATTTTCATTTTAAGTAGAAAGCGGTTCATTTTTATTGACCAATTAAGGACCTTTTAGAAGCCAATACAGTACGTTTCAATTTGTGAAATGGTAGTAAAGTAAATTTTCAAAAAAAAATTAGGAGACAAATTTTCTATAATAAAAAGTGTTTTTTTTTACTACGTAAAGTTTGGTCCCAGTTAAAACATAATGCAAAATTTGGGTGAAATAACAGGTAAACCAAATTTTGAAATTCGTAAATCTATAGAAAAAGAGCGGTGGAGAACAAAAATAGAACGAGTAGGGTTTTCAAATTTACGTATAAAAGTTTTTATAATAAGCCGCTTGAAATTAAAAATATAAAGGTCTATAACCTTGTAACAAGAAAATTTTGGGTACTTCTGAACTAGAAGTGGCTTTTTCTATTTAATTAATAATAGAAGCACAATTTTATGCTACTTAAAACGCAATGTATATACTTAAACAACTTTTTGGCCAACAAAGAGTTAAAATTTTTGAATATATTACATTACAAACAATTCAAAAACGATCAGAGCAGGCATCCACTTCTTTTCTGAACATGTCTCGAATTCCGACATAATTAAAAGTGCCAGTAATTGGTTAAGGAGGTGCGCAAATGCATTTGGTATATTCTCCAATTTTAAGTTCAAACAACGACAATTAAAGTGCACTAGATGGCGACTGGCGTAGATCATTTTTCTATTTTGTGTAAGCATTTGTTGTAATGATTACCGGAGATCCTTCCCGGAATTTTCCTCAAAACCTATTCCATGTAATAGGACCTAAAATAGAACCCAAAATAAAGGGCCTAAAATAAAGTGCCTAAAAATAGGGCCTAACAAGTAAAAGAACCTAAAGTGAAAAAGATCCTAAAATATAGGGCCTAAAGTAAAAGGACCTAAAATTTTTAAAACAGTTAAAAATCACTAATGATTAACATATCCTAATCATACTTAATGACAATTAAACCTAAACTTTTAGTGGACAAAATAATATAAAATAAACCCAGAGTTTAAATTAATAAATGTACTCATGTAAAGATAAACGAAATCAATATTTAACCTAATATTAGTTAGTAATGAATTAGAAAATACACGATTTTTTCTTAAAATATAATAAATAACTTATTATGTATAACGTTATAAGTATACAGTGCTTTCAAATTAAAACAATACAATCAGTTTGTAATTAAGCTATTTATTTGGAAACTGTGGGGGATTCAATAACATTACAATTTCGTCGGCAAAACAATTTTTGGAATAATGCTTCCCAGACGTAAAACAATTCAGTTGATCAAATTTTCGATACCGAATCTTGCCAAGAATTCGGTTTCAATCCAGAATGCTAGTGCACATTTACGGACTCAATCAAACATCCGACACATTCCCATCCGAAACTGCCAAAAAAAATTGACTCCTTGATTAAGCATCGGTTTCTGTACGATTTCAGTTTATGACGCATGGGACCTCGGGGGTTGTCGAATTTTTATTATATTTGACTTCAGGGTGGCAGAGTAGGACCCTGCAAAGGGTAAACAAGTATGGCTTGGGGTTTGTAATTGTAAAATTATTACTATCGGATTCTATTAAATTTGACAATTAAAATATCTTTGCCTGGACATATTTGGAACAAACCTAGCATGTTATCGTTCTTAAAAATAAGAAACCAGTAAGCAAAATTTAAATAAACTGGTCCAACAGCCCGGCGGTTTCTTAAAAAAACACGCCAACTCGGGGATAGAATAGTTTGTTGGATAGTTAGAATTATAATTAAATAAGAAGTAACAGGGAAGAGACTGAGTCTGTAATAGGTAATCTACTTCGAGGGCAATGTGGTATTGATGTAGTTTGAGTACAAAATTATTTATTTTAAATATTAAAATTGATAAGGGTGCGTAAATTACATAAAATCACGAATACTGCAGCCAGAAAGGACAGAAAATGCAGTAAAACTTTTTCACATAAAGAATGGAGTAACTCAACTTGTAAACTCTGGCATGGCAAATAATTTGTTCTTTAGTATACGTATACAATCAAATATGAACGAAGCCCGTTGCTTTTCTAATAAATGAGATCCTGTCTCCTCACTAGGGGTTCGATCTCCCAATCAGCCACAAAAAAAACTTTTTTTTTAATTGTTAGGGCCCGAAGCACATGGAGCCAAAAAAACATGATTATTTAATACAGAACTTGAGGCAGTATAACTATGATACTACGGTAAAATCTTAGATGTGAAAAGTTACTATATCTAGTTGTTAAGATAAGGGTAAATTAAAGTAAAGTAAAAACAGCGTAACCTGAAAATGAAAATAAAGATTTAACGACAAACTAATTAAACGATTTAATCATTTATTTAAGTTCAGTTTCTTTGTTATACTCTTTGCACTTTGTCTTTAAACTTAGAAGTTGCGCTTTTACTTCCCTTGATCATTGTAAAAATTAGTATACAAAGAGTACTAAGGCCTATTAGTGTACAGATTATGTTAAAATAAACATGCTCTTGAGCTAGTTGTTCTTGCAGTAACAACTTCTCCTTCCTCCTTGTGCTATACGTTCTTTACATAGGCATTCATAGCCTGAACTAATTATTGTAAACATTGTGGTATCTGAATCCTGATTTGTAAGTTTTCGAGAGCCTTCGGCAAAGTTTCTGACGAGTAATACAAAAGATGAAAGGCCATCTGGCTTAGGTCGCGTTAGAATTCCAGTGCGCGCAAACTCGCCGCTGGTAGATACAATTTGAAGAAGGACAAGGACAATCTCAATTGCCAATTGCTATTAATAAAAATGAAAGAAAATAAAGTATTTTGCATAAAATAAGATACAATAAAAACCACGGCGTGTTCAGCATTAGGTAACTTAAATTGATAGAGCTTATGCAGCTAATCTCATTTACACATTATAGAAGGTGGAAAAATTCTAGCATCGGGGAGTAGTCCAAATTTTGACACAATGTATTTTTTTAGACTAATTCAAGGTCGCTGAGTTCAAATCTGCAATTAGATTTGTGCGGTCTTGTCAAACAAAAAAGTTATGAATTTTTGAAAATTTTAATTTTCCATGCCAAATGTATAGGATTTTTTTTTTGATTTTTCGAATTTATTCTTTTTTAAACCTAAACCTAAAATTAAACCTAAACCGTTAACCTTAAGTTAAACCAAACCTAACCACAGACATAAAAATAATTTACACCAAAATTAGCAAAAAATCAAAAAAAAATCAAAAGAACTTTTTTGTTTGACGAAACCGCACAAATCTAATTTCAAATTCGAACTCAGCGACCTTGAATTATTTAAAAAAAAAATACGTGGAGTCAAAATTTGGGCTACTCCCCGATACTAGATTTTTACCCAGAAAGTACTCGGGGCATAGTTGTCCGACGCATCGGACAACCATCCAACCAACCATTTAACCATCGCGATGGTTAAAGCGATCAATGTTTCTCCATTGGCAACCTGAGATTGAGACCCAGCTCCTCCATTGGGGGGTCAAGAATGCTACAGATAAGGCTACTGCTAGCTTTATTCAATTTTTCTGTAATCTAGCTTTTACAATTTTTGCCTAATACACAACTTTATTGAAAGTAAAGTTGGGGTATTTGGTAAGCGGGGAGTAGTCTTTCATGTGGGGTGCCGAAGTTAGCACGTAATTCTACTTATTGAAATACGTGTTTGTTAAAGCCTTTAGAAAAATATGGATATGAAAAAATAGTTTAGGCAACTTCAATTCAATAATTGACAGTTTAGCATCGTGTTAACGAGGAATATTCCAACCACAACATTTTAACAAGAACACAACTGATTTGCTTAAAAAATTCCTTGCTTTGGATCTTTGTGGGTAATAACAATGAAGCACCAATGTCTATATTTAAAGTGACAACAGAGGACTACGCTTAAAATATGTTATCTCTCAATTGTATTTCTGGTGATGGCAAAGCGATACATGATTCTATGTAATAGGACCTGAAAAGGGCCTAAAATTATTTTGCTTCACACATATTTCATAGTTTATAAAAAATTTAAGGTTTTCTAATTTTATTTTAAGGAAATTGCAGTAGTCGAGTATCGTCCTAGATTCGGCTTCCACGCAGTTGTAACCGAATAAAGTTTCGTGAAAATAGACTCCTCTCACTTTTTCAGCGCAGAGCCAGTCTGCGCCCACGCACTTCATTTAGGGTTCACCAGGCGATACACCTTTTCCTACATGGACACTTGTTCCCATTTTCAAGAGCATTTCGAATTAGATTTTTTTAGAGTTGTTGCACAAAATCAGGTTCTTTCTTTTTGTTTTGCCGCCGACAACACCTTGTGAAAAGGAGTCGTTATTGAGTTTGTTACTCTTTAGGTTCAATAATTCCAAATCTAGTTCATCCAGCGTTACTTCAAACGTCGCTATGCCTTTGTCGGACAGCTTATTTACTTTAAGCGATTTGGAATTCTCAAAAGCATTTGCATTTGGGACCTTTGTAAGACCCGTATTTTTCAGTACTAAATCCACCATCACAGACATATCTGACACAAACCCCCAGACGTTGCCCAATTCCGGACTGTTGACTATGTTCAAAGTTGCTGCTACTCGATTCGACAACGCAAAAAGGTATAGGTTCAATGCTGGTCAATTGTTCATTGTCAAATATGCATAAGACTTTATATGCTGTGGTGGTGGTATTGGCACGAAGTATGTTAATATCTGTGTTTTCCACGTACAGTGAATCTTCTTACCCGGTCCAGCTTGTCACTGCTTCGAGTGCTGAGATCAAGTCAACAAGCACAACATACCTTTTTAATTGAAAACGATGCCCATCTCTGGCAGTACGTAAAGAGCATGTGAGTCTTTTAGTAAGACCAAGAGAAGGAAGGGCTCTCTTTTAAGTCCACTCCACCTCTACTCTTTGCTAGAGACTGAAGAATGCTCAATCGTATTCCTCTTTGAATTGAGAAGGTTTATAAAAACAACTCTCTTCAACTCTAGCTATAAAAAACTACATTATAACCCCTATCTCTGTACACTTAAGATCTGGTTGTCTGACTATAAAAATTAGCGTTTTATTTATCATACTATAAAATAAAGCGCACTTCGTGTGGCGGGGTCAGTACCTATTGCGCATGCGCGAAGCCAGACTCAAGAAAACGGTCCCATTTATTACCTGTTCATGCTGACCAACATAAATTATATGGGAACAATTAGATATTCCGTTTTTAGGTACGCTGAAGGTAATTATTGCATTTAAATTGCAAAAACAATTCCTATTTGGTTAATTGTAATAAACAAAACACCTTATTTTTACAATTAATAATTAAAAATTAACTTTCAGAAATTTAGTTTCACGTAGAATTTTGGGTTCTCATGTACGCTAAACCTAGTAACTTTTAAATAGCTCAAACACATTTCCTAATTAGGTAATTGTAATTAACAATTAGTATAAAAAACTTTTGGAAATTGTGTTTTATATGCATGTAGGGTTTATATGTCAGAATCTAACTTTGGTCTTTAAAGATCTAAAAACTATTAATAATTAGTTATAATTGTGATAAACAATTAGTACTAATTTTTTTTTATGCTCTTTGACACTTGCCCATGGCCTGCTCAACGTGCTTGCGCTTGTGCTAAGTGAGTTGACTCGAGAGTTCCGAGGATTGGGGCTGAACAGACAACGTGGGATTGACCACCGAGGAGCATCTGCTTAGGCAGAGGCCGAACCCTGTTTTTTTGCATACCGGCCCAAGCCC
>JAQFYP010003865.1:0-10396 GCA_034694865.1 Bilobella braunerae
TGACTTGAAATCAATAAAAACAACTCCTAAACTTACTCCTCACCCTTTTTGACCCTTTTCCAAAAAACATCGGATTCATCTGGGCTTTGGGGTAAAGGCTGGAAATGACTTGAAATCAATAAAAACAACTCCTAAACTTACTCCTCACCCTTTTTGACCCTTTTCCAAAAAACATCGGATTCCTCTGGGCTTTGGGGTAAAGGCTGGAAATGACTTGAAATCAATAAAAACAACTTCTAAACTTACCCCTGACCCTTTTTGACCCTTTTCCAAAAATCATCGGATTCCTCTGCGTTTTGAGGTAAAAGCTGGAAATGACTTGAAATCAATAAAAACAACTTCTAAACCTAACCCGTGACCCTTTTTGACCCTATTTGACCCTTTTCCAAAAAACATCGGATTCCTCTGGGCTTTGGGGTAATGGCTGGAAATGACTTATTTGATGTGTAACGAAAGGTTAATTACATATTGCCTCATTCACCCTAATATTTGTAATTGTTTTCATGCTGTAGTTTTCCCTATCTGCTGTGTGTGCGTACTGGCTGAACAAAAACTCCCTTCCACCCGACCCACCAGCTACACAAATACTACATTCCACCTAATCCTTACTCCTAGCTCAGCTAACATAAATGGGCATTTGATCTAAAAAAAAATTCTTTAATCAAATATTGGATAAAAATGACTGCAGCGCACTTATCGCTCTTTTGCTTATCCTTCCACCTCCCCATCTTTCTATTTATGTTGACCATCCGCGCTGCGGGAATCTGAAATAATCTTGTGCCTTTACATTTTTTTTTATCATTTACCATTAGAGTGAGTTGGTAATTTAGAGGTGGTGAAAAACAGGCGATAACTGGACACATTACTATCGGTGTGTTCAGTTACCGACTAACCGTATCCTCATTTTCAATAAAAATTTGATGTGGTGAGCTGGTAACTTCACGCTTTGTTATGACTTGACATTAAAGTGACGTGGTTAAATGATGCGGTAAATTGATGGTGATGTAAACGAGGCGGTTCATTCTCTAATACTGCCAAATATAAATTTTGCCCATTAGATTTCACGTTTTCTACTTAATTAAAAAATGAAAATTTTTGGTAATTTAAAAAACGCGGAAAACTATAGAGATATTTCACTAAAGCAATACTAAGTTCTTGGTAAGTCGAGTTTTAGTGTTAAAAAACTATACTTAAATAAATGTTTTGAATACATCTTTTTCGTTTTCGTTCTAAAGTTTCGCTTTAAGTGAGTAATAATTTATTTTTAATTTTTGCAAGAACTGTTCGTTTCAGTTCACTTTAACTTTTACAAAGAAATAAAATATTGTCAAGATCTGAATCTGACACTAGTTATCAGAGCATTTTTTCCAAAAGTGTTCTAGACGAGTACAAATTATGACAACTATAAACGCAATTTTTAATCGCAATGGTTGCTGTAAATAATTAGCTGTGACTACATCATTACTAAATACTTTTGTTTAGACTTTATCAAGCTCAATAAGCTGTAACTTTAACATATGATGGGTTGAAAACAATAAACATTTTAGCATACTGTTAATTGCAAGTTGTCGATGCGCGAGCACACTTATTTGAAAGTATACTTCTTTTTACACTTTCACAAACAAAATGATTAAATAAAATTAATGTAATTAATTTAATTAACGGAGAGAAGGCTGAAGGCAATCCCATTAACGATGTTGTCAAACAGTGTAAGCTTTGCTTCCTGGAAAAATAAAAACAAAATATATAAGTGTAATGTGCCACTTAAAAGTGCCATATAAATATTGTTTGATATATTCTAAACAATTATATATAGATTATATTATTTTTTAGTAAAAAAACCAAGATTTTTATACTAAGGCTAGAATAATAACATTTACAACGTAACAGTTTTCTTTATATAAAGAGTGGATAAGTGCGTCTAAACGGCAGAGTAGCGGAAAGACGGTTTTACAAAATTTCAAATTAATTTCAATGCTGCTAGTGACAGTTGATTTGATTTTTTGAAATCTAGATCCAATAACACGTCTTGAGCGTTCAGAACAATATCACGCCTACTATTAGCACTAATTATTTAAGGATCGGTAATTATTTTTTCACCTAAACTTTTCTTCAAAAACTTATTTCCTCTCCGAAAAACAATAAACCGTTGCAAACGCACATAACTTGAGTAGCGCATTGTGATACCAAAATATTTTTATCCAACTCTAGCAAAAACACGAAAAAGCCTAGTTTTCTGGTTAGTGTCAATTACAACGTCATCCAAAAATGGTTAAAGGGTTGCGGGGTACACCTATGGTACACCTACTCATAACTTTTCGCTTTATGCAAAACTAACCGATAAAACCGATTTTTCGGTTTTTAGGTGTTAGGGGTCATTTATGAGGTCATCTCAATGAGGGGAAAGGGTCTGAGTCTTTTTGGGCCTTGAAAACATTATAATTTCTGTATCAAGCTTAACTAGCAAATATCCGAAAAATCCGATTTTTCGGATTTGGGGGTCATATAAGGGGTCATTGATATAAGGATAAAGGGTCTGGGGTCACTTGGGTTTTTGAAATCATGATAACTTTTCTTTTCATGCAAAAGTAGCAAAAATCCGAAAAATTCAATTTTTCGGATTTGGGGGTCATTTGGGGGGTTATCAAAATGAGGGTGAAGGGTATGGCCCCTGTGGCCCATCTTCAAACTTGGCCTCACCCTTGACCCCTAGTACCTATAGCTGAAAACGGATTATTTGAAAAAAGTTAACCCGTTCGAGAGTTATCGCGCAACGAGACGAACGGAGGGAAAGACAGACGGACGGACGGACAGAAGATTCCCATAAAGTAGCTATTACGCTACTTAATAAATTGTTTGGCTAGTAAACGTCACGCCGTCCCACTTTTAAAAATTATAACCTTTTTACAAACATTTTTTTTTTTCGTTTTTTCAAAATGTAGCTGGGCGAGAAGCAAAAGCGTAGAATTACAAGCAACGTTTTGAACAATTCGTAACGCAATTTGTAACGCACGCACGTCTAAAAACTACAGCTACAATAAGACAAATAAGTAAAACCAATTACTGATTACTTACCCCTTCCATATGGTAAAACCTCCCAACTGTACATTTAAGAATGGGTATTGCTCTCAATAAAACCTTACTGTCAACCCTGCGACCCTTTTTCATTGCCCTGATATTCCGTTGAAATTGTGTAGAAATACTGTACACTGCGGACATAAGTTGTGCTGATGGAATGATGAGAAGTAAGCCAGTGGCAAAGTAGAATGCAAACAAAATGTACACGGCCAAGTGAATTGAGTGGCGGAGGCGAATAAGGCAAAATGCCAAAACACAAACACCCATTATAAGTGCTCCTTTATAGGCGGGAATCAGAATTGAGCCGAATACGATGTTGTGGAGTTGTACAAATATTTGCATTGAGCGATAAACGTAAACACAATCGGCTTCTGATTTGCTACAATCTGCTGGCCAGCTTATGCTAAATGAATATAAAAGTTTTTTTTTTTAAATCAACCAATAACACTGTAGCACTTGTTGCTAGGACCACACTGCTTTTACTATAAAAGTAAAACTTGCACGTGCGTACGAAAAGTTTGTAATTTGTGTGACTACCTTTCATATTTTGAGGATATTTTTTAATTTTTTTTACCACGATTGTTGTAACCAAGTCTTCAATTTCCCAATTGAAGGAATAAAAGTTGCGCCGCACACCATTGCGTCGCAAAAGAAAAATATCGCAAATGCAAACGCACCCGAGCAGTACAAAGGTAGAAACGGCGTCGGGATGAGATTCAAGTTCACGACAACATATACAGGAGCAGAAGATGTCGTGCACCACCCCATACACAAAATTATAAGCATGTAGGCAATAGGAAAATTGGATTTTGACTCGCTTAAATGCGGTTTAGTATTCGTTAGGCGAAGGTCTAGAGTAAAAAAAATATCAAAACGCATATCAATTTCTAAGCTGTTGTAAGATTGAGTAATTGATTAATTGAGTAACTAGTCGGTACATAGTTGTTAATTTTTTTTTTTTGCAATTACCAATAACCATTTCGATGTCAAAAATATTGTTAATGAGCACTGCTAATTCGTCGCTGTAGTATACTAGCGTAAGACGAAACGCAAAAGCACATATGCTGCAAATAATGAGAAAGATTGCAATAACTTTGATCAAAATTGAGGTTGCTGAAAGTAATCGCAATATGCAGACGAAAACGTTAACGATTTGAGCAACTAAAACAACTATTCCTAACCAGCGCCTAATTTCACGACGCTTGAAAAACTCCACCCTTCTTTTTTGAACATTGTAATTTATCTCCAGGACTTGAAATTTTGAGGCAATAGCTAAAAATTTCCGAAGAAGAAATATTTCCTGTGTCTCACACATTTCTAGTTTTTGTGAACAGAATGAACCATTTTGTATTTTATACCTTAATATAATTGCATAATTTGCTCTAATTGAAAACATTAGGACTCCTACGACGCTTTAAACAAACTTACGCCCATTCTTGAAAGTTCAATTGTAGTGGGATTTTCAACTATTTAGCAAAGGTGCTTGTGTACTTTGTAATTAAAAGGAATATTTAATCACTAGAAAATCGCTCTGAATGATAACGTAATTACAGGTATAACAATTATTTAATTCAATATTTGACTTGGAAATTGGGACTTTCATCTACAACTGTGTAAAATATGTTCGCACAAAAAGTAAGCAATGTCCAAATTATCAAATCCAAAATTGTACTTTCCATGAGTCCAATTAAATAAACAGGGGTAAAACGGTCACTCGAGTAGCGGAAGTAGGAAAATTAGACAAAAAAATATTAGACATTCATCAAATCATACTTAAATTTTTGTTTCCAACAAAAAGGGATTTACCATGAAATGCCATTTTGGAGGTCAAAAGGTCATCAGTGAAGTGGGCCTCTGGGATTATCAGAACCTTCATCACTTTTGGTTCATCCAAAAGTAGGGTATAACCTTGAAATATCATTTTGAGTTAACTTGGTCATTTCTGGGTTAAGAAGACCTCTGTGGTCTTCGGTACTATCATAAACTTACGTTTCATGTAGGATTTGAAACTGAAAGGCCATTTTGGGGTCAAGGGGTCTTACAATGATATTCTTGAACTAGGTCGTTAACCCCCGAGAGGGTTACTTTGGGTCAAACGAAAATAAACTTGAACTGGGTCTGTTTATGAACGAATTCATATCCGCAAACCGGTTTGGGATATGTTGAGTAGGTATTGATATATATTGTACTCAAACGGACAGACCATTCCGATACTTAAATATTCCGATATAAATCGTGGTCAACCGGTCGCGGAAGTAGGAAAATCAAAATTACAAAAATAATAAAATCATTAAACTAGAAAATAGCGGGGTTTTGGAGGTCATAACTTTTCGTTTCATGAAAACGTAGGGTTTGACATTGAAAGGTTATTTTGAGGTCAAGGGGTCATTTCTGGATCAGGGGGCCTCTGCTGTCAATTACACAATCATAACTTTTTGTTTCATTCAAAAGTAGGGTTTGACCTTGAAAGGTCATTTGGAGGTCAAGAGGTAATTTTGGGGGTCATTGGGGGTCACAGAGAAAAGTGGCCCATACAAATGTTGTTCACCTTAATAAGACGAACAACTTTTCTAAGGGTCATTTTACATGTTGTCATAGAATGATATCTTTGACCTTGACCTTTGATCCCAAAGGGGTTCACTCCCAGTCAAACTAAAACAAACATGAACTGAGCCGGAACTCAAGGAACCCAGAACCGCAAACAGAATTGAGATATGTTGAGTAGTTCCTGAGATAATTGTGATTATCGGACGGACGGACGGACGGACAGACGGACAGAAATGACAAAAACATAAGTAGCTTTTGCTTCGCTTCCGCTACTAATAAGTCAACACACTCTTCCCACAGATCACTTAACTTAAAAACATAACTTTTTCTATTGTATTTGTCAGTGCAAACAAACAACTCAATTATAGAACCTTACGCCAACGCACCACAGGAGCGTTCGTGTATGCACAAATTTTGTCGATATTATTAAAACGATTCTTGTTACGATCTGAATTTCGGACGGTTTTTCAAATTACAATTCCCAATGAATGAAGATAAAGCGCAGTTAGTGGTGGTTGGTGCGTCCTCAGGCATCTACGTCACCGAGTTTTTCTCATAATTTAAAACAAGGCACCTATTGCCATATGGTGGCGAATGGTGCTATAAACTCGAACATTCGAGTCACACCACCATAGCTTTTTCTTAATTTTTTAACAATGTACAAATCGAAATTGCTGAAGACCATCTCAGTCTCAATTTTAAAAACCTAAATTGTTCACCCAATTAGTTAATTTCGATTAACAATAAAAAGTCACATATTTAATTAAATGATAATTTTTTTTTTGAAAATTATGGCTTAAAGATAAATGGTTTAAAGTGTCTTTAAGCTAACAGTATAAACTTCAAATAGCTTCAAAACTATTCCTAGTTAGTTAATTGTGACTAACAGTTAACCATAATTTAAATTGTGGAAATGGAGTTTTGTATACAACGGCGCGATTTCAATTTCGCTGAAGCCAACAGTATTATCTGAACGTTTAAAACAATACCTAATTACTTAATTGTGATTAAAAATTAACAACTAACAATTGAAAGTGAAGTTTTAAATCAGGGGTAATTAAGTACGCTTATGCTAACTAGGAACTCCAGAATACTTAAGCCTTATTCCTTATTAGTTAATTGTGATAAATAATTAACCACAATTAACATTTGTAAATGGAGTTTTACAAGCAATTGGGGAATCTTAAGTACACTGAAGCTACTTTGAACTCCAGAGATAGTTTATTGCGATGAATAGTTAGCAACAATTAACCCGTGTTACATACAATGAGGTTTTTTTTTGGTATTCTGGAGCTAACAATGCCCCTAAAAAACTTAATAACGATTTCCAATTTCCTAAGTTGGGATTATTGATTCAAAAATTTGCTTTTGAAAATTTGTCCGGCGAAACCGTTACCAGACGAGAGTTTACACCCCTTCGAGGTTCTAAGATTAACTGCCATTTATATAGTGAAAAACATAAATTTTAAAACAATAAGTTTTAGCGGAGCCCAACTTATACTATAGAATAAGTGGCGTATAATCAAGTGACATGCGAAGAATTTCCCGGGCAAATTTGTTTGCACAGACTTGCACAATAAGACAAGTGTGGTATTTCTTCCAAAAATTCTGGTTTGAATAATTTAAATTAAATTCAAAGCTAATATTTATATGTAATAAATATGACTGTGTAACTCATGTATCTATGTAACTTATAAATTTTGTTTATTGCTTTTTGACATTTGCCTATGGCCTGCTCAAAATGCCTCCTCTTGTGCTAGTGAGTGGGGGGTGTGGTCTGAGCCTGTGAGTGCTAATGGCATTCCTGTTGGGCAATGAACGTGAAGAGTTGACCACCGAGGGGCATCTGGTTAGGCAGAGGCTGAACACCACCCTGCACATACCGACCGAAATTTATCCTCCACGACCACAACTTTGTAGGCTTTTCTTAGAATTGATTAATTTTATTCAGTCATTGTAATGCAGTTTCACTTTTTACATCATGAAGGCACCCACAATCAGTGGTCTTACACCTACAAGATAATTATTTAAACATGAACTTCTTGCAGTCACAGCATCAAAGCAATAATTTGTTGACAATTTGTTTTAAAGTTCTTCCAATCTTCCAATTCCTTCCAAGTTCTTCTTTAAAGGCTTCCAATTACAATTACCACATCACAATTTTTTACTGTGCTCCCAAAGCAATTCGATCTCGGCACCTACCCAAGTTATGGCAAAGGTCTTAAGACTTATGCTACTAACCTGAACCATTTGTAGACAAACATAACCCCATAAACACAAAGACATTGTAGTAGCGTTGTAGCTGCGTTAGTCAGGAACGTGGAAACAACTGCGATTTTTGTCAGCAAGTATTGCGTAATATTTATGTTGATGAGAAAACACAACTTTTATGTTAAGTCTGCATTATCATTACGTTGCACCAACAGTTGGAAAGCTGTTGCATACTTGTAATTTAAACGTTAATATCCAACGTTACCACAACGCTAAAGATATGTAAGAAATAAGTTGAATTATCGCTGAATGTTGCTAATGCTAATGTCATACTATACTATGAATTTAGCGTAAACATTTTCTGTTGTTTCAAATATGTTGGAATTACAAAACTTTAACATTTGATATGCAACTGATTTACCAAAACAACACAAATCCCACAGTTCCAACTGTAGTTCAACGCAAATTTTATGTTCTGTGTTTATGGAGAAAGTAGAGAAAATAAATGCCGGATGCAAATTTATATTTATTTGCTACAGCATAGTATTTGAAAATTTTTATTTACACCATGATATAAATCTGCATTTAGTTGGTAGGGTTTGATAGTAAAAACGCCGTAAAACTTGGATTGGATTTATCTACTAATTGTCTCATTCAATTCGCTAGTACAACACAAAGTATAGCTCCAAATAGCTTTAAACAATTTTTTTTAATATTTGTTTTAAATTTACTGATTTTTTTTTTACCAGGGTAGGTGCCGAGATTGAATTTCGGCACCCGCAGAAAAAAGTGAGTGCGTGGTAGTGGTGAGTGGAAGCCTCGACGGTTGCGGTCGTAGAGGGTGTGCTTGAGCCGGTATGCGTAGGACCGTGTTTGGCCTCTGCTTAAGCAACAGGCTCCTCGGTGGTCATCCCCACGTTCACAGTGTACCATAAAGCTCTTTGCCTCACTCCTCGGAACTTCCGAGCCAACTCACAGCCCGAGACCACTCTCCCCCACTCACTAGCTCAAGCATAAATATGTTGACCAGGCCATAGACGAATGTCAAATAGTATCAAAAAAATATCGCCAAATGATCACTCGATCCAATGGCTGCGGCTACTGCGACTCGAGATAGAATTTGATTTTGCGACAAAGCCGAAAACAAATGTCTCTGTCAGGTTTCGGCGATGCCGGAGGGTAGCGTATATACGTTGCCAGAGGGCACAGATTGCTGGAACCTTGATAAGCAAATAGCAAAACAAAATTTAACCTCGTGCTGTGCTGCTGAATCCTCGTGCAAGTTTGTGGATTTGGAAATGCTTGTACCGGGATGCCGGCAGTAGTTCAACATGGTATGAGCTCCGCAACTAGACAAATCCTAAGGCAAATGAAAAACCAAACCAAATAGGTCCTTGCCGAATCGCGTAGACGCCATGGAAATTGAAATTTGGAAATGTTTGAAGTGAGAAGTTATCACGTGACAAATTGGACAGATTTGTACAAGCAAGAATTGATCTACTTGATAATGACAATTTTCTAAATTAACGTCTACTTTGAAACGTTCTTCCAAACCTAACCTAACTTTGAAATGTTTAACTTTTAAAAGCAACCCATTATCTAGGCAATCAAAATTTAGACAACATTAATCTAGGTACTGGTTTGAGACCTTATGAGACTAATTAACCCTTGCCAAATCTCATCTTAAAAAGTAAGAGTGGATTTTTTATTTTTACTTCCAAGACCTTATTAAGTCAAGTCCGTATTTGTAATACACTTCGGATTACATTGGCAAAATTTTGAACTAACAATTCTATTCTTGACCAAATCCAGTGCCTAATAAGGCGTTGTTCAAATATGCAGTACATATCGGTTCCAGTCACTGCCTCGAACAAAATAGGGTTAGTTCATAACAGGTAAAACTTATCACTATGTACAAATTCAATAAACCGTGGTAAAACGGTCAACCAAGTAGCGGAATTAAGTCTGAGTACGACATTAGAAAAATATTAGAATCATTAGATTGGAAAACAGAAATTTTGGTGTCGAGGATTTTTTTAAATCAAGGGGTCATTTCTTGGTGAACTGGGCCTCTGGGGTTAACTGGATTATCATAACTTTTTGTTTCATGCAAAAGTAGGATATGACCTTGAAAAGTCATTTTGAGGTCAATGTGTCATTTCCGGGTCAAGGGGGGCTCTGGGGTCATTAAGACCATCGTAACTTTTCGTTTCATGCAAAAGTAGGATTTGACCTTGAAAAGTCATTTTGAGGTTCGAGTTGGGAATCGCTCCTGTTAACATCTCTTCTTCTCTCTCTTAATTAGACCAATAGCAATTCTATCTTTCACATTTTCAAAGCACTTTTCTTTTAACTGCACCTAATGTTCTCTAAATAATTATTGTAACAGTTTAATTGAACAAAAATTGTACAAGAATACAACCAACAAAACTACGCATATACAACCAACAAAACTACGCCACAACACAGAAACATAAGTTTCTACGCAAAAGGAAGTTTCGAATTCTACGTTTCAAAATCTCTACATCATCTACTTTAGTTCTCGTGATAACTGCGGCAA
>JAQFYP010003866.1:0-10393 GCA_034694865.1 Bilobella braunerae
AGACGTTTTCAAACTACCTAGTCAAAAACCATTGCAACTGTACTGTCAAATTTGAAATAAACTAATAGTTTTAAAAATTATAAATATTGTTTTTGCTGTTGTGGTTTTGTAGGAGGGAAGGGCCCATTTAAGGGCCCCTTGTAATTTGATCTCCCAAATCATTCATTAGCTCAAATTCAGTTTCTTCCAATAACAATCCGACTCAAAGGACTCCAAGGACGCGGTTTTACAATTTTAGATTACGTAAATTACCTTCAAATTCAAAATTTTAAACGAAGAAAGTTTAAATTTTAAAAAGGGGAAATTCTAAACTTTTAGAAAGATGTCCAGGCTTTAGAACTTCAAAAGCCCCGTATCGAATTTTACCAATGTTTATTCTAAACTAGCAAAAGAATTGCAATTAACTAAAATACAAATCGATTTAAGCCTTTTAGGGTTTATTTTTAGCTACAGATAGAATACTTAAACTTAAAGAAGACTTAAAAATTTATACCACTAACTCAAAAATTAAAGTGAAGAAAAAAAAAGGAGAAAAAATGTGTAAAGAAGAATCATAATGCTAATGGCAGGATTCAAACTTAATTTTCCATGCCAAATGTATAGGGTTTTATTTTTAATTTTGGAATTTTTTTTTTTTTCAAACCTAAACCTGAAATTAAACGTAAACCGTTAACCTTAAATTAAACCAAACCTAACCACAGACATAAGAATAATTTAAACCGAAATTAGAAAAAATAAAAAAAAAATAAAAAAAAATTCCTATGGATTTGGCATGGAAAATGAAAATTTTCACAAATTCATAACTTTTCTGTGTGACAAGACCGCACAAATCTAATTGCAGATTCTGAATCAGCGACCCAAAATTAGTCTAGAAAAATGTAAAACTTTGTTATCGGGGCAGTTCTTTCAAAAATGCTCCATCTCGTCTGGGGTCTCAGGATAAACTTAACTAAAATAACATTATCTAAAACAATTTACAGTTAAACAATTAAAACTTTAAGTATTGCCAATATCAGTTGTTGTTAGAGTCGCATTGGCTGTAATTTTCTAGTGAATGCAAAGCTTTCGTGTGGTTACAACACTATCTTATTCCACTTTAAGCTTGAATGTAATGTAAATCAAATTAATCAAATAAAGTTTCTTTGCAATTATTGATAAATGAATACTTAGATGTCAACTAAAACAGAAAGTTACAGTAGAAATTTTAATGAAAGGTAATTAAATCTGTTTTATTTTGCATTAAATCCCTTTCTCCTACGACAATATGTAAATAATCCACTATAGAGGCAGTGAATATGTAAAACAAAAGGCAAAATAGTACCCATTATAGCGGGGTTTCCATTATGGCGAGGTCCACTATAATGGACAAATTAACATGTAATTCGTCCATAAGAGCAAACAAGTAGTCCAGATTCATACATTATAGTAAGATTTCCACTATAATGAGATTCACTATATTGAGGTTTCAATGTAACTTATAATACTTGTCGAATTTCCTACTGACGCTACATGAGTGACCGTTTTAGACGGTATATTTGAATTTATCTCGAATTTCTTTCTTTTTTTTGAATTTTGAATTTGAACTCGATTCACTGTTACAAGTTTTCTTAAATTTTAATAAAAAAAAACTTTCTAACAACACGCGCTTAACTTTCGCTGATTTCATTGTGTGCTAAAAATTAAAATCTTATAACTCGTTTTATATTAAACCCAAAATTTATAAAGCGCGCCGTTGGAAAAGTAAAAAAAATATCAGTAGTACACGCACTGTGTTTGGCACAGTGCGGTACTCAAACTGCAAATGTTGAAGTTGTTACAGAAAAGTACGAGCCCCTATTTTACAAAAATGTACAGCGCTCAAAAATATTGGCTACGGTCCAAAAACCTTATCATGACATTAATTTTGAAAATCTCTGTATTTAGCGTAAACGTTTTTTTTTTTCGATTTGCAAGTTTGCCATTTTCAGCGTTGCGCTAGAAATGCTGTATTCCAACAATATTACTCCCCTCCCACTCGATATGGCTACCCGAGCGACTCCTCCTTTCTGAGATGTCCGAGTCAGTACAAATGATATCCACAGGGTCGGGAGCACTGGAGCGACGCTTCAAGCGATTTATGGTGACTACAGCTCAGAAGAGCAACAAATGGAAAGTCATTCGAAGCGCTCGTGAAAACAGCGTTTATTCTTCCGAATGTGAGGAATTTGAATTTGGAGGGAAAATGCAATTACAGAAACACTCCCAATTGCTTTCCAAAGTACCGGTCAGAAGTTAATAATGTTTACCAGTACATCAGCGATTCAGCGCCAAGCTACGATCCAAACAAAATTCAGCATATCAAGTCATTATAGGACTGCACAATCCCAGTTACGACGGAAAATCACGCTTTTCGACGCTTACCTAGAAAATTCGGAATAGATTTTAAGAATTTAACATCAAAATTTTTTTAGTTGATTTGAGTGACAACTCTAGTGGCTTGCAGAATAATCGCTGAAAATAAAAACTGTAAGTAAAATTGCCTTGGGATCTAACCTTTACGGAGCTGAAAAGCTGCTAATCGCTGTAGATAAAAAATTTTTTTTTTTTTTTTTTTTTTTTTTTTGCAAATTTCCGGAACTCGTGCGGGAGAGGGTGAGGTAGAAACCCTTGAGCTATGAGCAAGGAAGTTTCAAATTTTGATAAACTTCAGATTTTCAAAAAAAAAATTCAAAATTCAATTTTTAATAGTTAGTCGAGGCAAAATACGCTGAAACTGAATGCTTGTACTGGAGAAGTGGAAAATCAAAACAAAGCTTAAATTTTTAAATCAGCGTTTGCTTAGCCCAGTGGCATTACCGTGGGAAATATGCAAATTTTTATTGCCGACAGTAAAAACGCTTCGATTCGACTGATTGAGAAAAGTGGGAAAGTGGTGGGTCTTGTTGGTGGGAGCAGAGATAAGACGGTATGTTTTAAAATCAGAATTAAAAAAAAATTGAAAAATATTGAAAAATATTGAGACAGATTATTTTTAAATTAAACAGATTTCTTTGCTAATTTAAAAAAAAATGCTGTCCTAAATGTCTGTTTGAAGAGGACTTGTTTCCATTTGGTGATTGGTGAAAGCCGAACACCCTCTTGTAGCGCTGACGGTTCCCCTGTATTTGTAGCGGACACTTTTAACCATAACGCACTTTTTCTAAACTTAAACAGAATTTTAGAAGAAAGTTTTTGTTTAAATTTTTGTATTAACTAGTTAAAAAGCTGATTTGGATGTGCCATTGTTGGAAATAGATCAAAATTGTATACAAGGCTAAGAAGCGCTGCAGCTGATTGGTCACATCGCTGAAAACAGAAACGGCGAGCCTTCAGCGCTGAAGAAACGCCGTTGACTTTGACAAAAATATCCACATGAGGATTCTGCATTACTGAAACTTTGCTCCTCCTTTACAAAAAAGCGTGTACTAATTAAAGTTTATTATTTGTTAATTAATTATTTTAACTAATTTGTCAGTTAAATGAGCCCGGCAGTTTGAATAAATTTGTGAATTATCGCGATGAGGATTTATAATTTAATTGTGGTTAACTTTAACTATAGTTTAATTTAATGTGCGAAATCCTGTTTGGGAAATAATCAAAATTTAATTTCAACGCCATCTTTAACTCTGAAGGGTTTCATCATATGAAATTATTATTTAGGTTAGTTGGTTTATTATGATGAACCATTCGTATTTATGGAAACTTGATCCCATGGTATACTTTAAAAACAGATTTTTCAAAATTAAACTTTTAAAAAATTTTTTATTTTGGTTTGTAACTTCTTTTGTTCGAAATAGATCAAGGTTAGATGTGGCAGCGAAGCGTTGCAAATCGCTGAGGGGTGGCATCGCTGGAAATAGAAATGGAAGTTTAAGCCGAGAAACGCCATTCATGTGAACGAAAATCTTTAAATCTGGAATTTTCTTGATAGGTATAGGCACCGGTCTGGTTGTAGAATGCTAGAAATGTGGTCTCATCATTTAATAAAATTGTTCATAAACATTATTCTTTATTTTTTTATTTGATTTATTTAGAACCGGACGATATTTTTTAGTATCATTTCGATGTTACAAATATTTTTTTCATCAAAAGCTCATTTTTGCGCCGCATCAAATTTTCATGTTCAAAATACCGATCTCCGAATTTTTTCTTCAGATTGCATTGTCCTACGAGTCCACTGTGGGCCCATCTATGAGAACGCGGGTTCAAATCCCCCGATCAGCCACAAAAAGTCTTTTTGTTGGTTTTCCCCTTAAAGGAATTACCTTGCCTCTGATTCTGTGTATGCCCGTATCTCCGTGAACTAGGCATACACAGACAGAGGGTATGGAAATTACCTGATAAGGTTTCCCAACGAAGAGTGCCCTCAATTGCATAGAGTCACCTGCGGATATCAGGTCAAATCTACTGCCGCACCTCATGTCAGGTCGGTGTCCTCCCTTTGTGGACTAGGCCCGTAAAATAGCGGAATGTTGCGGATAGTCTGTTGTGCCCGCTTGATGACAACATCTATGCTAATGAGCTCCTCATCCTTACCACATCTCTACTTTTAATTTCATGTTGACCATCCGCTCTGCGGGAATGTCAAATAACGCTCTTTTATTGTGGGCCCATCTATGGGAGAGCGGATGGAAAGAAAACTTCAAATAAAAAAATAACGTTTGATTTGCACTTACGATTTTGATTGTCGCTATTTCACTCTCATGAAAATTCCCAAGACTCTATTTGAACTGATTTTTTTTTAAAGTCATCCTTACAATATTCTGAACAACTTTTGGCGTGGCATGACGCATGACTATTGTAAGCAAGGTGTTATCTTGCGTCTGGAAAAGTTATGGCTTTGAGTGTTCATACTTGCTACAAATTTTACCCACTCTTGCTTAAAAACTAAAACTAAATTGGGGCAACTTGCTGCGTCTGCTCGGTGCAGGAAAACGTTGAATGGAAACGTTGTGAGATCTTTATTATGACATAAAGTCCCGAACAGGTTTAAATGGGAACCTTTAGGTGAATTTTTTCTCCAAATGTTTAGAACCGTTTTCTTTTAAAAATGTTGTTAATGTTTATGGAAATGAAGTTTTAAATTGTTTACTAATTGCTTTGTAACTACAATACCATGAAGTATCTTATTTGTTAATTCTATTTTGGTTATAAGAATAAGTACCAAGCAAAAAACGGGTGAGTACAATTGACTTGAACTTTCCCGCTTCAACCAACAATTTTTGCAATGGTAGACTGGGGGGTCAATTTCTCCCACGTTTCCTAGGCTTCACAAGTTTCCAGATAGTGAAAGCTAGTCAATGCGTATGGTGAAACATGACTGATTGATTGACCTTCATGATTGACTAAAGTGGGAAAGTGGTAGGAAGTTGTTGGTGGGAGCAAAGACCCAACGCTACGTTTTAACAACAGAAGTAAGAATTTGAAACATTCCTGTTTGAACAAGACTTTGTTGCCTTTGGTGATCACGTCGGCCACTGTTGCAGCGCTGACGGTTCCAGAGTACTTGTAACCTACACTTTTAACCATAAAGTACTTTTTAAAGCAGAATTTTAAAACGAAGGGAATTGTCGCGATGAGGATTTACTAAAAAAATTAGTATTGATTTGTCTTAAACTTATCTTAAATTGTACTCAACTTCAACTGTATTCATTAATAAATAATATGTAAATTAATGTGAAAAATCTTGTTTAAGGAAACAATAAAATTTTTATTTTAACGCTGAAACAATAAATTTTCATTTTGTAACAAATTCTTTGATTTTTATTCAAGCACAACCTATGCTCGTTGGATATATAAATCACCTAAAAAAGATCACGAAACTAAACTAGCGTGTTTCGTATCGACTTATTAAGTAGCCGAAGCGAAGCAAAAGCCACTTCATGTTTTCGGCATTTCTGTCCATCCGTCTGATAATAATGATTATCTCAGGAAATACTCAACATAACCCAAATCTGTTTACAAATATGAGTTTATTGAGATTCGGCCCAGTTATTTTTTTTTGACCTAAAGTGACACTTTGGGGGTCAAAGCTCAAGGTCAACGATTTCATTCTGTGACGACATGAAAAATGACCTCCACAAGAGTTGTTCAACATATCAAATATTTGTATAACAATACTTGGGAACAACATTTGTATTGGACACTTGTCTCTGTGACCCCATGTTGACCTCCAACTTGACAATTTTATCCAAAAGTGAATTTTCAAGATCACATCCTACGTTTGCATGGAATAAAAAGGGTTCCGAGGACCCATATTTCAGCTACTTGATTGACCGTTTTACCACGGTTTACTTCAACTTTTTTTTTAACTGGATCTACAAAACAAAACAAAATTTTAATAACAAAAGGAATCGCTATTTTGATCGTCTTGATGACAACACCAATCTGAGTAATATAAAATGTATAAAAAATTATTGGAAAGTCACTTTTATTTTTGATTTTGAAGTGGTTGGCATGGTTGAGTTTAGCACAATAGGTTCAGTAATTTATTCTAGACGGAATTTCTATTTTAGCAGAATTTAATTCAAAGTTAATAAAATTTAGAATATTTTAGCGAAAAGATTGGCGTAGTTAAGTTTAACTCAATGGATTCAGTAATTTATTCTGGATAGAATCTGACTCGAGTTATAAATTTTTTTCGTGTAGAGATTGACGTACTTGAATTCATTACATTCGTTACACTATTTTATTTTTAGCAGAATTTGATTAAAAGTTATTAAAATTTAGAATATTTTAGCGAAGAGATACGCGTGGTTAAGTTTAACGCAATGGATTCAATAATTTATTTTTAACTAAGGGCCATCTGAATTTGCCTGCTAATTAGCCAGAGACTTGTGTCACCAATTAGGCCACCGCAAAATAAGAAAACACAGAAAAATGCTAATTCTTCATTAGTTGGTCTTGTCTTTCCGTTGGGCTGAGATTCCCTTATGCGCACCTTATTTTGGACCAATCAAGAGCTTCTAAACTGGTGGTTACGTTTTTTTTTTGCAAAGCTGGACAAAGGAATGATTGTTCTCCAGCAGTCCATCAACTTTCGCATTCCGCTTCTCAGTAGAAAAACGGTGGAACTCCAAGGAAGCATCTACCAATTTGACTTCATTTCCCAAAAGTAATAATGTAATGCGTGTAGAGCACTGAATTTACGGATTTTTGTACAAAGCGTTTCTAAATAGTCAGACAGAATTGTACGTTTCGAAGGCTCAACGCTTGAGTGAAAACACATGTTTAATATGTTTTTGCACAGTTAACAAACTAAATGTTCAAAAAGTTAAAAAGCGTTTAGTTTTAAGAGTTAATTAAAGTAAATTAGAATAAAGGCACAAGTAAAGCAGCTGTTTAAAAAAACTCAGGAACTGCATTGTTTCATTGAGCTGCAAAATGAATCAATTGTACAGAGCTCTTCAAAAGACGAGTACTCATTCCGAGCGATTTCTAAGGACATTTTCGCTTATATCAAAATCACCAAAGCTTCATGAGAAAGTATATATTCTTGCACAAAAGACACAAGTTAAATTTTGTTTTTTTATAGAAGTTTACGCCGTTCGCAAATATTATAGCCCAAATATGCGCAACGCTTCACTTCAGTCTGGCACTGAGACTGAACCCAGAATCAGAAATTAACAGAATGTTTCTCACGGCATCGATGGAAAAGTTTGTCAGCATTTAAACGTCCATCAGAAAAAAAAGTCTTCTTAACACATGGACTGCCGTTTCCTCCTTCAACAACCGCATTCAATCATTTCATTAACTCTAATTAGTTAGTTCTCTTCTATTTAGCATTTAAGTGATGTGAAGGGTCAATTAAGAATCAATTAAGGGACATGTGGTGAGTATCGCCACAATACATATGCTTTGCAGACTTTCAATTCCTGATGTTGTTCACTATACATAGTATTAACTGTTTAAGGTATATTTTGTGACGCTGCATATGAGGCGCCAGTGAAACTTAACGACGTGTCTACTCGAAGGTGGAAGCGGCAGAGGTGAAGCGCGACACTTGCTTGGCAATATCAATGAAATACGGCGCTGCAACTGGACAACGACTAAAATGACGACTGGCTCTTTATTTGCCATAATAGCGGCGGAGCTACGGCTACTGAAATCGACAAGGGCCAAATGCGGTCTGAACAATTGACACAAGACTAACTACTAGTTGGCACCTCAACTTATAGGGGTAACCATGACAAAACAAATTTAAAGGACAAAATTACTCTAACCTCTACTAGTAATGATAAGCAGACACACGTCTACGATAAATGTGACTAATGCTAATTAACTACGGCGTCCTCGGCGTCAACGACGCCGTGACCGTGACAATATTAGTATTATGTTGTAAATTTTTATATATGTAATTGATATGCTATTTAGATGCTATGCTATGTGTCACAGCTGAAAAACGAAATTGAAAACGGCTTCTTCAGCCCTGATTAATGGTTAATTTCCCATACTTTTTTCCTATATCAAAATTTGAAAGATTTTTTTTTCGCGTTTTCTTTAAACTCATCAGATACTTTTTGTAAAATAAACAAGTGTTACTATGTACTATGCTCTATGTTCGGTCGCGATCAGCGTGCTAACATCGGTTACTACTGCATGTAAGTTGACAATATATATGCTAATGAGCTCCTTATCCTTATCCACATCCCTACCCCACTCCTTTACATGTTGACCATTTGCTCTGCGGGAATGTCAAATGATGTGCCTTTTTCCTGCATGTAAGGCGCTAGAAGTATCGATCATAGCGCAACTGCGTTTTTGTATAATTAAATTTTCAACGTGGTTGCCAAACAGTAATTGCCATTGTCGTAGTTCCCAAAATTGTATAAATACCGATCCACTCTGCAATTCTTCCATCATAACTGCTGTATTTCATCCTAGCAAAATATTAATGCATACTAAAACCAATAATATTACAAAATAATGTCGGTAGCTGTTGTGTTATTATCTTACTTAGTATGTTGCCAGGCGAAATTCACGTCTATTAAAGAGGTTCCGGGTACAACCGGCACCATTGACTGTGGAGATTTACAGATTTATTTACAAAGAGCTGTTTACGCAGCAAGTTACGAAGTTACCAATCAAGTGAAGGGGGTGTAAGTATCAACTTTACAATACAAAAACTGCTAATCAATATATTATTACTTTCTGTGCTTTGATTTATTGACGTTATTGTCTTTATGAAATCAAATTTTTTCTTTAATTAAATTTGCATTTATTAGTTAGCCTGCGAACATAAACTGGAAGAATTGTTTATAGGGGTTACTGCAGGGGCCTAAACACGATCTCATCATGTTCATTTTTAAACTATATTTCAGTTGTCAAGGACAAACTACATGTACTAACTTCGATGCTACAAATTCATATGCAGGCGGTGACCCCTGTCCCAAAATAGTCAAAGGAATGTGGGTCAGTTGCTGGTGTTCTGGGGCTCTTCAAGAATACTATTATTTACCAGAAGGGGAACGGGGAACAATGACCTGTCCAGATACTGCTATCGACATCAACTTTGCAATATACGGAACATGGACGGACGTTACTGACAAGGTGCAAAACGAGTAAGTCATGTAACTACCATTTATAATAGTTATCGTTTAGTTTTGTAGCTATTTTATTATAGAAAAGTATTGTTTGCAAACAAGTTTCAAAGATGCACACCGCAGCCAACACCAAACTCATGTGTGGTTTCGGCTCCAAATAACACTTGGGCAGGAACAGACCCGTGTTACGGGACTGTTAAAGCTCTTTGGATCAGTTACGATTGCGTCTGATCCTGGAGTTACCTTGGATACACATTTGCAAAAGTTATTTTGAAATTACTTATTTGAAAACCATTGCAATACTGTATTGTCGAATTTGAAATAAACTATTAAAAGTTTAAAAACTTATAGATATTGTTTTTACTGTTATTGTTTTGTTGGATGGAAGCACTATTTAAGGGCCCCATGTAATTCGAGCTCTTAAATCATATTCATTAGTTCAGATTCAGTTTCATTGTTTCAAATCCGACTCCGGCTCAGTTTGGCTCAAAAGAACGTGGTTCTTTTTTACGTTTCTACAACGCAAAAATCATACCTTCAAATCCTAAATTTTAAATTTAAGCAAAAAGTGAAATTTTATACTAGAAAAGTCTAGTTTTGAGAACTTCAAAGCCGCTTATGTAATTTTACTATCGATTTTGCTTATTTTATTTATTAATTTTGTTACAAAAACGGTTTGACTTACTACTGACTTGGTCAATTGTAATGTTTCTAATGTTCTTTTAGATCTAAATGTTTAATTTTAAAAACAGAATTATGCCCAAGACGCGTAGTCCGCGGGGCTAGGACCCTTGTCCTAGCTTGGGTAGGTCCCGAGATCGAATCTCGGGAGC
>JAQFYP010003867.1:0-10388 GCA_034694865.1 Bilobella braunerae
AATATTGAAAATCAAAAATCGGCCGAAATATTGAAAAAAAGTATAAAAAGTATTTTAAGTACATATCCCATCTCTGCATATAATGAATAAATGAATATGAATATATATGAATATATATGAGTATAATGTCATATATGTGTAGGTGTCGGGCCACTAATGCGAGATTTACGGTAAATTTGGAATGTCATTATATATTATATATGTGCCGCGCCTCTAATATAAGATTCATGGTAAAAAAAAAATGGTATGTCATTAAATAGGTTGTGGGCCTCTAATATGAGACTTAAGGTAAAAATGATATGTCATTGTATAGGTGCCGGGTCTCTAATGTAAGATTTACGGTAAAATTGGTATGTCAATATATAGGTGTCGGGCCTCTAATGTAAGATTTACGGTAAAAATGATATGTAATTTTACAGGTGCCGAGCCTCTAATATAAAATTTACGGTAAAAAAAAAGTATGTCATTATATAGGTGTCGGGCATCTAATATTAGACTTACGGTAAAAATGTTATGTCATTGAATAGGTGTTGGGCCTCTAATATGAGATTTATGGTAAAAATATACGTCATTGTATAGGTGTCGGGCCTCTAATGTAAGATTTACGGTAAAAATGGTATGTCATTATATAGGTGCCGGGCCTCTAATAGTATGTCTTGGAATCATGATTAGTTATTTCACCCGAGTTAGGTTAGGAAAAACGCATTTGGGTACTTGAAAAAAACACTGGAACAGACATCTGGCGATTTTATCACCCTGTTTTCAACATTGTAATTAACTTCAAGTTTTTGCATGAAGTTAACCAAAGGACCTTTAACACATCGTGAATGGTAGTTTGCATAATAATCAAAAATAGATTTTCTTACATATCTTTATCATGACATGAACAAACAAATATTTAACTGATGGACTCTAGTGATTGCAAACAAAAAAATTTCAATACAATTTTCTATAAGCAATTCGTAAAAACTGTTTTCTGACACATCTGATTACACGCAATGTTCCTCAAAATGTTTTACAACCAAATGATATGAAAATATACACCATAGTAACAGCCTGTATCTGTGCGTAACTGTTGTACAAACACCCCATTCCACAAAAGGTGTGGTAAGCGTTTGTTGAATTTTGGTCTCCGAGCCACCTTGATTCCACCCGACCATTCGCCTGTTCCACAGGCGAAAAAAACAACCTAAAAACTAAATAATAAATACTAATAGTTAATTAGTTTTTTTTTAATAACTAATAACTAAATAAAGATAAATTTGAGTTTAATTGAAATTTAGTTACATTAGTTTGTTCATGTTTCATATTTTCCAATTTTGTCGATTAATTTTTTAGTAAAAGTATATTTTAAAGTAAGGTTTTTTTAATTTATATTTGAATTATTTTTATTATTATACCAAAATGAAGAGTTGTTTTTATTACAGGGTTAGGCGGAATTAGGTCACGCTATTTGAGGACGGATAGTTAAAAAAGTTATCACTAGTTTTCTGCTTTCAAGGTCTTAAAATGACCGGAAGTGTCCAGAAGGATATCCAGAGTTTTGTGGGTCTTTCAAGTCTTTCGCAAATAAAGATTTATGAATTTGTAAGGAGCCATTTTTAAATGAGACCTCCCAAAGCAAGTTTTGCAAAAATGATCAATTTGGTCGTGGTTACTAAAATTTTGAAAAAACATTTAGACGATTGCACAATTCAATTTGAAGAAATTGGTGATTCGAGTATACGTGAAATGAAGTGCAAACGTCTAAATGTTTTTCAAAATTTTGGTAACCAAGATCAAATTGATCATTTTTGTAAAACTTGCTTTCAACTAACTCACTTAAAATTTTAATTAAATAAACAAATTAAATAATTTAAATTTGTCACTTAAAAATGGGTCCTTAAAATTAAAAAATCTAAGTACCTTAGTTACGGGGGACTTAAAGGATCCACAGAACTCTGGACATCTTTCTAGACAATTCCAGTCATTTTTAAGGCCTTGAAAACAGAAATCAACTGATAATTTTTTTAATTATCCGTCCTCAATTAGTGTGACCTAATTCCGCCTCACCCTGTATGTATTAGTTAACACTTTTTGTAGGTTCTTTTTTAAAGCAAAATCATAATAAGGTAGTTTCACATAGTATTATACACATAACACATAGTTATCTAAAACTTAGTTAATAGAAATTTTAGAAATTAAGCTTGTACCTAAAAATCTTCACTACTTGTTGACTAGGGCTTTTGCCAATTGTCAAATGAATCAAATGAATCAATTACGGTAATTTTTTGAAATCCTTGAAAGCATAAAACAAACTATTCAAAATCCAAAACATTTGCCTTAAAATATTATCCTGAAATATTTTTGGTTGTCATACTTGTATTCGATTATCTAAATTTTTTTTGAGGATTGAGATTAAGCGAAGTTGTTTCTTTTAAGATGTTGCTTAAGTGGTCCTCTCAATATTGGGTTTTATAGTGTAATGGCTATCACCCTGGACTCTGAATCCAGTAATCCGAGTTCGAATCTCGGTAGAACCTGTAATTTATTTTTTGTTTAAACAATTGCAATTATATTTTGTTTTAATTTATTTGACTCTCGGGTAAAGCGAGTAAGTATGAAACCATTAGCGATGTATAGGAATAATAATTTTTACAAAAATTGAAAATATCATACACATTTTAAGGTAACAAGGTTTGCTCAAAACTAATTGGTTAGTTTTTGCAAATAATTTTAAATTTTGCAATTTCTCATTTTTAATGTTGATGATTTTTTCTTAATTGAAGGAAATGGAATAAAAAATCTGGAAGTTTATTATATTCGGATATAATAAATTTGTTGAAAAATGTTACACAAATGCTGTACAAAATACCATTGCAATTTATAGTTTTACGACTTTATTTCAATTGATTATTTTTTGAGAATGGAGATCCAGTGATTTTGGCCGGCTAATTTACTAAACTTTCAATAAAAATTTCAGCGACGTTCTTCCCGCGCATGCCCAAGGAGAACTGGCAATGCATGCGGCACAAGTCAATATTAATTTTACACTTTTTGTATTTTTGATAATTGTTAAAATGCTTATGGAAATTTACACTAGTAAAACGAGTCTAAAATTGCGATAAGCCATATTTGAATCGTCTGTATTTCAAGTACATATTTTTTCGAAATATTAATTTCCAATTGACAATAGTCGTAAATCAAGTTACTTTTGAGCCCTATTAATTTTTTCGAACTTCAATATGCTAACTAACACTAACATCAATCAACATAAGGGTGTTTTAACGTAAAATACTTCTCTCCAGGCGATTGCTTTGGTATAAATGACAACTAAACTAGAAGCCAGGTGACACTAACAAAAATTGACTTTGTGACTTTTTTTTTACGCTATAAATACTTTCCAGCTTATCATTCACTGGAAAATGAATTCGCACCTGAAAGTTTTCCAAGGTAATATTTTATCATTAGTTTGCCATTAAAACTAACCCAATTGGAGCAGTTGGCAATTTCTAAGAAAAACTAGCCTATTGTTTTCTATTCTGAGCAAACCGCATCCCCATCAAACTTGATTAATTAAAATAAAACTTTATAAAAGATAATTTGTTATGGTAATTATTACAGCATTTGTGTATAGTTTTTGAATAAATTTATTATTACCGTACGTTGAATCAAATTTTGTTTCTTTCAATTTTCTCGAATAAGGAAGAAAGAATCAAAATTAAAAAATATATAAGTGCACTTTTTTCACCAAAAAATTGAGATTCAGGTTCTACCGAGATTCGAACTCGGATTACTGGATTCAAAGTCCAGGGTGATAGCCATTACACTATAGAACCCAACGATGAGAGGAGCGCTTAAGCAACAACTTGAAAGAGACAACTTTACTCAAACTAAATTTTCAAAGAAAATTAAAATAATCTAATACAAGTATAACGAGCATAAATTTTCATGTAAATATTTTAAGATAAAATTTTTGTATTTTGACTAGTTTGCTGTCCTGTAATTTCCATGAAACTCATTTAATATGATTTAACTTTTAGAAATAACCCACAAAAGGTTAACTAATATATGTGATAAAAAACAACTGTTTACTCTGATATAATAAAGTATTACCTTGACTATAATTAAAAACAAATTTTACTTTAAAATTCACACTTACTCAAAAATTAATCGACAAATAAAAAAATAGGAAAAATTGACAAACTCGAGAATACTTTACATACTTAACTAATGTAATCACATTTTAATTAAATTCAAGTTTATAAAATGATAATAGACAAACTTGCATTTAGTTTTTAGCCTTAGCAAGTATAAACATATCATAACTCTAAATTTGGTTACTTGGTTACTGCATTGCTTCTAATTGCATTTTACACCAGTAGAAAAAAGACTGATCAACAGATTTCGAAAGGTGACCCCTTATGGAACCCTTGGCCCAGGGGGTAGGGGTTGCATTACCGGTGACCCTTTGGTATTATTGATAATCGGTAATTATCGATAATTGCCGCCTTCCATTATCAAATAAATAATAATAATAATAATTTCGATAATGGAAATCTACGCCACGATAAAAACGCCATAAAATCAAACTTTACCCAGTAAAACGTTAATTATAGTTTTACCAGTAAATACATCGATGCGTGATGATCAGTTGTAATCACCTGGTGGTCAACTGAGGTTTGTATACAGTTGTCATTGCCTATTTACTACGCCAGAGAAAATGTATAAATTTTATAAATGACAATGAAAGTGTGTTACATTTTGCTAAAATTCAAATCTTTGTTTATGATACTAACTTAGTGTTATAGGTCAATGGGTCAAGAAGGAAGAACTTATTAGTTAGGTAAAATAAATTAGTTAGGAAATGTAACGCTTGTTATGGTTGGTCTCTAATAATAGCCTAATGATGAACACTGATAAAACAAAAATTTTGGTATTTGGCAGTAAAAAAAAGCCGTGATAAGTTTGGTTTCTTTCATTTGAAAATGAATGATTCTTTAATTTAAGTTCTTGTATTAAATGTCTAGGTTTAACACTTGAAAATGACTTAAAGTAGAACATGCAAGTAGATAATGTAATTAAAAATGTTAGTACGACATTTTTATAAGGTGCGGGAGTTTTTGAATGAGAAGTCAAAAAAAATTATCATGGAGGCAACTTTTTTTTCAGTAATATTATATGTTAGTTAGTTTATGAAGACACCACTATAAAAATATTAAAAAGATAGTATTAAGGTGTTTGGCAAGATTTGTTTTGGGGAAAAAGAAATTTGAACCAATAGCTAAGGATTCGACATGCAATTTTCTTTTTTCAATTTTCAATTTTCGCAAAATGGTTTTTTCCTAATTATCTATTTCACTATAAAGTGTTATGCTGCTTGTGTAAGATGCACACATTAAAGAAAATAGCAATATTTTAGGATTATTACAACAATGTTTCGATACAACATAAATATCTTACTTCCAGATCAAATAACTTAACAATTCTAAAAAAAAACACCCGTGGTTTTATTTAAATATTTCAGAAGCTTTCCTAAAAGCACGCATTATCAAAAAATTAACTACTGGTTTTTTTTTAAGAAAAAAAATGTATTTACTACATATTTACTATATATTTTTTGTATGTGGAAATTGATGTTATAAAATGAGATGATCCAATCGTTTGCGTGAATTGCGATGATAATGGTGCTTTACCAGAATATTCAGCATTATTCACGGTAAATCACCAAAATGTCCAGCTAACTTTTAGAAGGCAAACCAACAACAACAAAAATAAAGGCTATAAACTTTTGTAAAACACAAACGCAAAACTATTTATTCCAGCGGCAAATTCTCGCACATGACTCGCACCAAAAAAGTACAACGCTTGTATGCTTCCGAAGTTTAGCTATTTTGTACTTTGGCATACGAAATTTGAAAAGAATCTTGATTAACGGAAACTTCGGTGATCTCTCAGGCTCCTGACATGACGATGGGGCCTTTCTCAAGTTCTGTTTTAAGTGCACCTCCAAAACCGGCTACGTCTGCCTCTTCACCTTCGCCCTCTACTGTCTCTTCAACTTTGTAAATCTCAGCTGTGCTACAAATGCACGAAAAGTAATTAGTATTGTAATAGTAGTAATTCGTGTAGTTCGTAATAATTAGTTTAATATAGTATTGTTTTATGCTATTTAAAATGATCACAGCAACGAATAAAATAAGTTTTCACTTTTTTTGCCATTCCAAAAATTGGCAAAGCTTCAAATTCTTGTAGTGATAATAAATAGCGATGTGAAACAACCCCGCAGAACCCTACTACAATCTTCACTGTCACTACTAGATTGACCTTGCTTGTTTGATACAAAAATGAAAAAAAGATAAATATTCTTACCCTTCCCTAACCTTAATACCGTAGAGCGTAAAATGTGAACCATCGAAATCCAACTGGAACTGAACTTGTTGCTGGTACAATTTAAATGCATATTTTTTTTACATTAAAAAGTAATTTTTGTATGTACTGCTTACCATTCCCATAGCGAAGCATTGGGATACGTTGAAGCAGAGCGCACAGAAAGCAGCCAAAATAATTTTGGTGTTCATGTTGTATTTTACAAAAGTTAAAGTGATATTATCAAATGCTTTGAAGCTCTCGTTTTATATATCAAAAACTTTTAGTACAATGGTTTTAAGAACTGTTAAACCGTTATGTTTCAATACGAATTATACGGAGCCACTCCTAGAAGTCATCTTATTAGTTAATTTCACAGGTCAGCAAAAATTTCCAAATTATGTTGTGTAAAACCCAAACTTAGCTTCGATGCGCTCGCATGGTGCACCAAAATTGTCAATCCATAATCAACCAAAAAGGGTCCACCTATAGTCAATCCTTTAGCGGTAAAAATATACCAAAAAAACTTTCAAAAACTCTTTTTTTAGCTTTTTGACTTTTTTAAACAAATAGAGGTAAGTAGGTATGTTACAATCTCAAGGCTGTCAGTTGATTTGTTTTCTACTTCTTAGTGAAAAATGTTGAGGATTGCAGCATCAGGTGCCTTGAAATAGTACAAATGTGTTAAAATCTTAACAGTTAAGTCATATAAGTCTTATAAGTCACTGGATGACTTCTATGGGTCAGAAAAGTATACATGTCGGGTACAAAACCTTAAAAAAATTTTTTTTTCCAATTATGCGATAAACAACGTCCGCTCATTTATAATTTGTGAAAAATTATTTAAATTGAGTGTTCAACGCGTCCATGCCTTTCAGCATAACGATATACACATAAAATTTAATTTGAATGATTAGAAAAACGCCTTTCATAACTTATCTACAAAAAATAAGGTAAAAAGACTCGATAGTTTCATAAGCTCAAATTAAATTCCCTGGCACGTGGCACGTACTCCAATTTCTGAAATTGAAAATTTGCCTTATAATAAAATGCCAACGAGACATAGATTTGACTGTATTTGCATTGGATTAATGTACCTCCTGTTCTATAGTGGTAAAAATCCTACGGTATATATCTTCAATAAAAGTATGCTATAATATTCCCTATTTATTATTCGCATAATCAAGGTCATGTGCTTGTGATCTTACGCACGCACGCACGCACAGCTTTCTATACGGTAATTACTATGGCGAATGGTCACTTTATTGATGAATAGTTTGAAGAGAAATTTGAGATGACGTCTGTTCTCTGGAGCAATGAGAATAGATAGGGAAAAAACAGCAAAAAGGTTGCGGCAGGAGTGATGAGTACAATCCCCCATTTATAATTTGCGCGAGCATGACTTGCTTTATCACTCTTGCTCGGGTTAAAAAAGTCGGTAATTTCATTAGGATATATGATAGTTATCTGAAACTAGCCAATAGACCCCGTCCTAGGACAGGATTTTAATTTTTTTTATCTTCAGCTATGTTTAGCTATGTTAAATTTTAAACTTGAGTATCAAAAATTGGCTGAGCCTATTTTGCTGTTCCATCCGAACGGCCATTTTCATGTGCAAAAACTTTAATTGGCGAAAGACACCGAATTGCGTCCGGTACACTGTAGAACATGCACAGTGCATGTGCGTAAAAGATTGCAAGAAATGTGGCTTTTACAATATTTCTTTTGGTTGAAACCCATTCTTAGTTCAGACGTTAAAATGGAATATACTTGAGTATCCTACGTTGTAGGGGTAATTATAAAAAATAATCCGAAATCCGATCCGATTTTGGATTAATCCGACGGGTTAATCCGACTCGGATCGGAACGGGGTGTAATCCGATATCGGATTAACCGAACGGTCCAGCTAATCTGACCGGATCAATCCGAAAATTTGTAATCCGACCCGAAATCCTCAGATTGCCATTCCTAATTTTGGATAACCAAAATAGATGTCTAGACCCTAAGTCTAATTTGTAATAAAAATTGAGGCCCAACACAAGGGATTCATCGAAATCACAAACAAAAATTGAAGCTGGTACTTTGAAATTTTGACTACGCACCCTTTCAAAACAATCCAGCCCAACACAAAACAATTTACGGTAAAAAAAACATAGGGATATATGCATTAAGGGCTCCCTTGTCCTCAGAAAACTGTGCAGATTTTGTATTATAAAAAGTATTTTTTTACAGTTTATCCAGAAAAACTGAAATTACCGAAGTAAATCAAAGATCAAGCGATAGTTTATTAGGAAAAATTTTTTGACCTAAATTGCAAAGGCAAAACTATGTCTCACCAAAATGGAACTAGCTGATTAGGCAAGATATTCGAAATCGGGAATTATAGTTACAAAATTGAGTACGAGAAAAGCTTGAGAACAAAAGGTGCCCCAAACTATGTCATTTATCTTGTCTTTTATTTTTTGCTGAGTTTAATTTTGCAGCTAAAATAGAATTAGTCTTTCAGTATTTTATTAAGAACGAGTTATCAATTAAACTGGTAACTCCACTGATGTGCGTCCAAAAGGCACTTAGAAGTAATACTGCTGTCTTAGGACGGGTTCCTTTGCTAGTAAAATTTAACTTGAAGATATTACAACAGTGTTATATCCTGAATTCAAAGTGAAATTAAAAAGTGTAGATTTGATAACTATCAATAAATTACGATTCTGAAAAAAAAACAGAAATCTGGTAAAGAATGAATGACTCAAAATCAGTTTTCAGAACAAGTCAAGACAATGTTGAAACAAACACAGTGGAAGAAGTTGCGTTGTTTCCGTATGGGGTGATGTCTCCTGCAAGTGCGTGTCTTTACGTATTCTACAACAGGATGTACGGAGCCTCGGGCATTGCAAAATACGATCCGACTACACAAGAAGTAAAATTTGTTGCACCATGGCGAGGAGTTGATGCTGCAACGGCCGTTGCCGTAGGAAACGACATTTATGTCGTTGGGGGATACGCGACAAACTGGGAGGATAAATTCAGTTCATGAAATTTGACACACTGACTGAGACTGTGGAAGAATTTAATGTTGATCGTATTCCAGGTGTAGTAGCCAAAGCTCTAATCATCTCTATACATTCACTGCAGAGGATTTATTTGTTTGGCGGAGAGGACTATGTCAATCCGCATTACTACAATTATGTCTATTACTTTCAATTGTATTTTTTTGAAATAATTGATTTAGTCAAAAAAGAAATTGAGAAAAGCAATTTTGCAGCAAGCGTTTTATAAGTGCATGTGCAGTCATAAATTGACAATTTCCACAGCGTCAAGTTCGATTTTTGTTTGCGCTATTTGTTTTTGTTAAGTTGTATGATAAAGGAAAGACGCCGGAGTCGGCACAATAGCATGGAATATAACAAATACTTTATTCGTCCTCAATCCTTATAAGTTAACAGAAACATCCATAACAAAGATCGATAAAGTTTGGTATTGGTCTCACAAAAACTTTCTTCACAGACACGGAGTCAGGTATGAGCATCCGCCTCTTAATTAATTTAGTAAAAAAAAATTCTTTAACGAGAAATAGGCATATACAGGATTCTCGTGCAAAGAGGCAACTTTGGTTTTGAGAAGTTCAAGTTCTAAAAACTAAAAAATTTGTTCTAGAACAAGAGGATCTGGATACAACTTTCCTACTGTATAGAGCGTCCTAGAATGTTTTCTCATCTTTTTAAAAAATTAACGGTATGTTGTATTAAAATACGTATTTTGTTCTACTAAATTTGCGGTTGTGGTAAACAATACGGAATCATAAGTTCACCTAGTATTCAGCACAAATTCAGTCTTCATGTTTTCGACAAACAAAGTTTCTATTTGGTTACGGTATTTGGTTTGGTTTGTGACCGGACTTGCAAATTTGATTTCCTTAAGCAACTGAAGCCACTTTGAACTCTCGGCCTCTGACGCAAACGTTCTATCACAAACTATCAGAGCTAATTTGGAGTGCTCACTTTTGGTCAATCTTCCATTGGTCGACCACATCAGGTGGAAGT
>JAQFYP010003868.1:0-10387 GCA_034694865.1 Bilobella braunerae
GTGAAGATCTTCCTCTTGCAGCCAGAATAGAAAGAGCTAAGAAACGCAAAGAACGGAAAATGAACCTGGAAGAAAACTCGCCCCGACCACGACCTCAGGCTTTACCCAAAGGACAATTGATTATGGCTTACGCCGAATGTCAAATAAAAGATTGATTGATTGATTGATTGATTGTCTCTAGAAATTCGATCCAATTTGGACTCAATGCGGTTAAATTTCTCAGTGACTATGACTGGGTCAAATTTTCACACAAATTTTCCAGAATAGAATCCGATTTTTTGAACTTGTCCAAGAGTGAATAAATTTGTTGTTCGAGAGAAGGCGTACCACTGTTTTTGTACCTGAATTTGAGGGCACATTGGCTTCTTTACTTCGTTGGAGATAGGAGAAGTTGTTGCTCTTTTAGGAATTGTTGGGAGCGAGAGTGAGTCGCTGCTTTGTGTAAAGCGAAAACGTGGAAAATTTAGAATTGAACTCATGTTAATGAAATTGTGCTTTTATTGTTTAAGACAAGAAGTGTGTAGAGGTTGCGACTTTCTTCTATGCAAAGCAAAACCAGACTTCATTCTAAACTCCTTCAATGTCACGAAATAGGGAAAATATTAAAAAGGGTACTGTTACTTTAATTGGGATTAATAATTGGAGATGTGTATGAAAGTAGGAAAATTGTTTTTACCTTTTACTTATAAATAATTAGTTTTGACTTGTGCTATTGCTAAAATCAATTTGCTTTCATATATTTTCAGTATTTTTAAATCTCATATTTGAAGCCAAACATCTATATAATGAAATACTGTTTTTACCGTAAATCTCATATTAGAGGCCCAGCACCTATTTAATAGCATATCATTTTACATTTATTTTCAAAAATGGATTGCTGAATGTGATTGATAATTTTCAATAGAGTAGTTCCATTGCGCAGCAGCGCGCTTTTATTTGCTTAATTAATTTTTAATATATTAACTTAAGTGGCGGTGCCGGGCAATACTCCATGCTCAAAAAAATTATTTTTGTATTTTTAATCCTCATTTATTAGAGCTGAACGAGGAGTAACTGTTGGGGGTAGGTGCTTTTTTGCTGTAGGACAGTTTGTCCAAATTAAGGCAAGAGTTGTAGAAAATTAAACAAATTTCTAGATGCGTAGATTTTTATTTTACGCATGCGCGCATGTCGGCCGCCCAAATTAGCATAAAAGTAGTTCATTATGACTAATAATTAATATAAATTACAATGGTAAAGATTGGCGAGTCCAAGGTCGGGTGGTTCCATTGTAAGGCCCATCTACGGTAGCTTATTTCAGGTTTGTAGTGCATTTGTAGTTTTTTTATGCAATTGTAGTCTTGAAGTTCAAATGCAAATTACAGGCGGATGGACAGAAAAAATGAATTGAATTACAATGGTAAATTTGCTAGCACTCGCCCACGTCATTGTCGAAAAGTGTCAAGAGCTTGGTTTAGTTAAGTTGACAGGTCAGCGTAGACATTTCCCCCAAAAATGGTTCGACAAAGAAGGTTGTAGCCCTAAGTACGTGAGAAAGCCCCCAGACACTTCAGAAGAATCGAACCTTGGAAGACTGAGAAGAAGGCCCTGGCATTCCAACGCTATCAGTTTCTTCTATCTGGCTATAATGATCTGTGTAAATCTGGATGGAAGAGCATTACATCAGCAGAGTCAAAATTTTTGGAAATACAAGGCATCCAACCAAGTTTTGGGATGAGATCAACTCTCATCGACCTAAGCGACACCTAACTAACTCTGACGTGACCTCGGATAAATGGTTCCGACATTTTTCTAAGCTGTATGAAAGACAAACCACCAACAGCCCGGCACTTTTTGCTGTCGATAGAGACAACAGCCATGACGCAATCCTAAACCCTAAACGCCTTGATCCTGAAGCAAATTAGGCGAGGGCGGGAAGTTGCACGCTTGGTTTGTATACCTTAAGCAAGCGTTCGACTCACCAAATCACTGCTTGCTTTGGAAAACCTTGATCAGATGCGGAGTGTCACAAAAGTTTATTTGTGTATTCCAATCACTCTACTCTCGTGCATCGGCCAAAGTTTGTTCGTCCCAGTGTTCAAGTGAAAGTTTTCAAATTTGTAAAAGGGTACTCCAAGGAGAATCTGCCAGCCCCGCGCTATTCAACTTGTACATCCAGGGCTTATCAGAGGCTTTTGAAAAGATACAGCTCGGTGGCATCAAACCAGCTAAAATAATAAAACACCCTCTCCTATATGCAGACGACCTAGTACTAGTTGCCGGTTCCAATGAGTCTCTACAAAGTAAGATCAGTGTTGCCTCAAACTTTTTCAAGTCCATGCTGCTAGACGTCAACATAGAAAAGACAAAGGTATTCTCATTTCGTCCCATAGTCTTCTCCAAGAGTGGCAGAATCCCAAGGCTAGAGAAACTTCTCTGGAGAGGGATGGAAATAGACGTCGTAAATGAATACACTTAGCTTGGTGTCACTTTCTCCTCAACTGGGAAGTTTTCAAAACATGCAGAGAAAGCAATTAGCAAAGGAAATGCTGCTGCTGCTGCTTTGAGGTCAATCCTCAAATTCCCTCGCTCCTTCTACTTGGAAACCATCACGAAGCTACTCCAGTCCATTCTGCACTCAACTACACTTTATAGTGCTGGAGTTTGGAGCTCAATACATTGCGATGCTCTAGAAAAGGTGCAGCAAAGGTACTAGAAAAATGCACCCGGAATCCCCATCTCTTCCCCACGATATTTTATCCGAATAAAAACTGGAATACCGCCAGTCAAGTATGAGGTCGCTAAGCTCTACTACCAACGGTGCAGACTTCTCCGTAGCTCGAAAGCTTTGTCACTTCCCCACGCCACCTACTAGGACATGAGGAAAGCTTCTTTTAGAAAGGAGACTAACCAGCAGAACTGGTGTTCGCAAATGAAAAGCTACCTAGCCCAAGATGGCCTGGAGTGGCTGTGGCTTCAAGATTCTTACGACCTAGCAGTGCTTAACAAAGCAATTTTTCTAAGGAGACTTCGAAACAAGCTGGGAGCCGCTGATTTGGATTCTGCAAAGGACTCCCACTCCTTGCCGGACTACTATAAACTCACCGGAAGCAGCTTTACGGCGAAACACTACCTCCAAAACCAGCTACCAAATTACATAGTGACAAGAATAGCACAACTTCGACTGTACCACAACAGCCTCCCCAACAGTGGAAAATGGGTGAATCTCGGATCATTCATGGAAGAAGCCTGCAAATTCTGTGGTTCCCGTCTATCCTTTTATCACGTCTTAATGGAATGTCCCTCTAGCGATCGAGGAAGAGCAAATCTCACAAACGGCCTATTATTCCCTCCTACAACAACTGCTTTCGACCATCTAATTCACTCCCTCACTACAACCTCCATTGATCACGACACTTTCAAGAAGTATCACATCTTCATATCCAACGCCGTGGGCCAATGCTCCAACCTGTAACTTCTCTAAGTAGTGTGCTCTGGATGTGGCTTCCTCTTGCTCTTGCCGCCCTTTTGAGAGTCATTGCACAGGACGCGGCTCAAACAAAGCTAAACAGTTCCTGAGATTCTGCAAGGGCATTAATGCATTAGCTTTGGATACTGCTCCTCAACCCCTGCTCTTTTAAAGTAATAACTTTGTGCACCAACTACTTTAATCAAATACTTCAATTAATTATACTGAATAATTTCAAACTAATGTGACCTCGTCGTCTATGTATTTTAATTTATCTATTTTTAATAGTGCCTAAGTGGACTTATGCTGAGCTCAGCTATTAATGTAACTACCTTATTTAATCTTAGTATTCTACAAACACAAATGTTAACATGTTCGTCTGGGTTGCCTTATATCAATAAAATGATTGATTGATTGATTTATATTCATGATTTAAATTTTATTCTTAGCAGGTACATAACTGTAGTCAACTGTAAAACTTTTAACGCCAACATCAGCCACCGTGTCGCAATTCCTTATAAACCGATCAGCACTGACGTAAATGTGATTTGGTTTCTTTAGCATTATGTTGTTTCCTGCCTGTTGAACTGTCATGTTAACGCGTTCTCCCTCTGGGTATTCCAATCTGATTACTTCTATAAGCCTTAAGTACAACAGTACAACATTAAAAATTACATACAATTTGCGCTATTAAAATGTTTTGTCGAATTGTTCGCCCGATTATGCATGGGAGTGGGAATTTTGGTTCTGAGGAGTGCTGTGACTTTACTAAAAATATTTCCATAAAGCAGTCAAAGTGCAATTTTACATGCACAAGTAAGTATATTAATGTATGGTTTAACTTGTAAGTTTTTAAATGTACAATTTACGCATAATTTGTCACCTTACCCTGATCGTATGCGTAATCCGAAGTAAGTTAATTTAGAATCAGGTTCCAGAAAACATCTCGCTAAAATATAAATAAATTTAAAATAAATGGTATATTATTGCAAATTGTGAAGCAAATTTAATTCAGTTTGTAAAACCTTAATTTTTTAAAAATCGAATTACCAACTAAGATAAAATGCAATACAGCTATCACTATACTTTGTAGTATTAGCGGCAAAGGTATTGTTATGGCATACATTCAAATTAAACAATAAATTTTCAAAATGGCCCAAACTTAATCAACGTAAAAATATTCTGTTCATTATGTTACATACGATTACACTGTAATAAATGTTGAAAACAACAAAAATACGTACATAAACGTTTAAAACATGTATACATACCAAGTTCACTGCTGTAGGCAACAAAAACAGTATCATTGTCTTGAGTATGAGCCCCATCTAGTACATGTACTTCATTCTCGATTGTGAAAAAGATGACTTTGTGCGTATCATTTAGTTTAGCAGCAATTTTAGTGTAATCTGTCTCTACAGTAATTCCGGCGCTAATTTCTATTTTATTTATTTCCAACTTTCTATAACAATATAATTATAAATATTTTATTTAGAGGTGCTCAAGAAATTAATTCTGCAACGCGTACCCTTCCGCAAGATATATTCCGCTGAAGATTTTGTCAGAAGATTTTGGTTGGAATTTGACTAGAATACAACACAGACTTAACAATTCAAACTCATTTACAAATGATATTTCAAAGTAACATATAACAACATAACATAAAGTAACATTATTCAATGCATCGTATGAAATGCTTCGTTGACTTGCACATGTATCATAACATTGGATACTAAACCTTTCTTTGCCTACAAAACTTTTTTAGGATAATGCATATAATGTCATAAACAAACAAGCTTAAAATAATTAAAAGAGCTTAATTGAGAAGTGCAAGAGTACACTTTCTATTGGTACACGGTAACAACCCAATCAATACATGGTCACCAACAAAATATGAAGTTTCAAGCAGAATTCAAGCATGTATGCATGCAAACTCGATACTTTTTGATGTCTTCTTGAAGAATGCCATTGACTTCTACGGATGTTATTTTTAGTACCCTAAAATATACATTTTCTCATAATTAAATCAAAGCCAATGGTAATCGCCGTGTATTAGAGTGCCATCCACATCTTGATTAAAAGTTAAATAGCAATGTGCAGATCCATCTACAGTAGTTATTGTCAAAACAAAAGATTCGTACCCTGACTTCACTCGTTCACCATTGTAGACAATGCCAGGATCGTAATCAACAATTAGTTCCATTACAGCATCGACCTGAAATGCCAGAAACGAAAAGAGGACAAATTTTAATAAAGCACATTAGCTTTCCATTTTGAAAAGAATGTTTGTGTTTTCAACTGTGATTTGCGTATGTACGAATTTAGTTTTTATAATAATTTCGAAGATTTCGCCACCTACGTTAGCAAAGACAAATTTCCGCCGTTGGAGTCGGCTGTAGTTACTCTTACAGTGTAGACTAGCTGTAGACTTGAACTATTTTGTCTACTCGATCAATATCTACGTGAATGTAGCAATTCCTCCAGTGTAGAGTACCTTGAGTCTTGAATTATTTTGAGTGGACAATTAATATCTGTAATAAGTAGTACACAACTAAGCACACTTCACATCCTTTGTACTTAGGCTAAGCTTAGGATAAGTTGGAAGGTTTTGTCAATATGTGTAATAATTGTAGCATTTACCGTACGGAATTGCGATTTTATTTTAAAGTATACGCCAATTTTGAAATTAAAACTACCATGCAGTGTGGCCTGGTGTAAAACCTCGTCTACGGCTCATCTAATTATTTATTGCAATTTTTGATAATAATATATCAATAGATATTTAGCAAAGGTCAAAACGCCAGTTTCATGTTTCGGCATGTTTTAATTTGTATACAAATATTCATTTTACGCTGTAACATGAATGTGCATGTTGCAGAAACAATAAAGGCTATCCATTACAAATTTTCTGAGGTACTAGTGCCTAATCAAAGGAATGTGCAACGGATGAGAGGTAAAGTAGTTGCCTAAACATACTCAAAACGCTGTCATCACGTGAAATATTGAACGGTAAAGCAAAAAATGGCGTAAACTGCCGCTAGAAAAACTGGGGAACAATCAATTAATTGAATTTTTTTAAAACAACGTTTTGTTTTCTAAAAAAATGCCTGTTTTATGTTAGAACATTACATACAACATAATAATGATAACCACTATAATTTTTTTTTACTTCAAATTTACTACCTACACTTATGTGGCTAAAATCATTGCTAATAATTTCAAAAATGAGTTTTGTTTTCTTCAAAAACAATAATTGAGAACCAATTTCAAGTCAACGCTGCAGGACTCAAAATAGCCAAAATATTTTCTATACTAATATAGAAAATATTTTCGATATACTTAATTGAAAAATTATTGAAGTTTATTCGATGGGCTTCTTATTGGAACTTTTGTGCTGCCTTCAACATTAATTGAACACCTAGAAGAAAATTCTTCTAGAATAAATTAATCAAGGTATTCACATCTTTTTCAATTTACCCTAGTATCGAGTATATGAATCGAAGTTGGCTTAGTGAATAAGATCTTCTGTCTCTCTCCACTAGCCAGCCTCCGAGCGTGGGTTCGGATCTTCCGATTTGCCAAATGACTCGTCTTGTAGGTTTTCCTTTTAAGAAATTACTTTGCCGCAGAATAAGTATACTCATATTTTTATGCTTAGGCTGCACAGTCAGAGGATATGGAAAATACACGATAGAATTCCCAATAGTATTGAGATAGTTTTGAAGACTATCTTCATTTGCATATTCACCAGTGGTTATCAGGCGAACACCACGGCCGAACCAGACGTGAGGTTTGTCTCCTCGGCCTTTAGACTTTGCAATGCGTTCTATTTCAAGAATACCTTTTCTAGGAACTCAATTGTGCACGTGTTCAATACGTTTAAGACTGTTTTAGACTGTTCAGTGGAGGGGTCCTTTCCTGCCTGCCCGTCGCCCCCGTTGCCATGACACCATGAAGACATCACATGATAATTAATGAATAAATCCTTTAACATAGTATGCAATATACTAGAGGTTTTCAGGATTCAAGATGGCAGCCAATGGTCACCGGAAGTAAAGGTCACTGGTCATAGAGGTTACTCACATATGGGTCATCGATTGTTTACTGATCAGGTGGGAAGTCTATATACCAGCATAGACTTATAGGATATGGACATGCCATATAGTCCGTTACGGAGAGGTTTGATTAAAATGACATATGCTTCAGTTTCGGTTCGGTTTAGAAAATTTTAATTATTTTTAGTTCGGTTTAGAATAGGAATCGGCTCGGTGGACATGAGTTAGATGCGGTTTAGGATAAGGGATCGGCTCTCGGGGGTCGACTAGGAGAGGTTTGAGTCTTGAGGGTGGGTGGAAAAAAGGTTTTTTTTTTCTCATATCGGTTTAACACACGATTCTTGGCGCCATACAACCCCCCTGCACTCTACTCATAGCTCACCCTAGGTAAACTATTTTAACCATACTTCTTATGGACAACAGCTCACTATACAAATTTTTTTTATACCTAATTTTAACCAGAAAATCTAACACAACTCTACTAATTAACCAACACTAAAACTAAGGAGTGTTAACTAAATTTGAACACAACAATTTTACCAAAAACCTTAACTTTAGGTGTGCATCGTCAATTCAACCACAATAACGATAAAACTATAACTACCAATTGCTTTGAATATAAAAAATACCATTATATTATTATTAGGATTTTGGAACATAATTCATTTACTTATCATTTGCTTTTTCTCCAAAGCAAATAATTTATTTGAACATTTTGACTTCAAGCTAAACGTCTACTCTCACAAATTACAGTATACTCAATATATATAGAACATAAAAATATCTAATAATGATTGAGCTTACTTGACAGTTGTTTTGAATTAAAACATTTCTTTTGCTATTTCTCGAATTATTTTGGATGTAAAATAATATTCAAATTTAGTTTAAAAGAATAACCTAATAAAAGTAGTTGAATATATAACTAAACAATTATTAATGGAAAGGACCTCACATTCTGCCACTCCAAATAATTCCTCATTACTATTTGTAATTATATTTAGTATTATTTAAAATTTTACTCATTTCTTTATCCTATATCTATTCCTTTATATATCCTTTAGAATACAAGTTTAAATGGTTATATTCTCGTCTTTTCAGGTGTAAATAAAATAAATAAATTCTTTGACTAAAATAAATAAGCAAATTATTTAGAGCTAAAATACAGCTAGTATTTAACATTCACAGATTTAACACATATATTTGTAAAAAAAAAAAATAGAGAAAGAGAAAAATAAAATGAAGACTGCTCTTGTTTTAAAAACACAGTTTTGAAACGTGTTTTGAACATTTAGCGCAATTTTGCATAACTGTAGAGAAAAATTATTATTGCAACTAAATTAATCTAAATATGTCAAAAGTCCAACACTATAATTGGCACTACTAGCATTGCTAAGAAACTGTTGTAATCAAAATAGGCATGCGAAGGTTGAATGTTTTTTGTTTTCCAATATTTTCGTCTTCGTGCAAGAAGTTTGCAGGTTGTCGATTAACTACGACAATAGAATAAGCAAAACTCATCATGTGGTCATCTCGCCGCCCCGTCAACTCTGAAGGCAACACTTAGTTTTTAAAGAAATTACCACCCAAAAACTATGAATAAGCTCGTGCAACCGATATGTCGCTTTTTGCTGCAGGTGTCTGGGGTATTGCGAAATGCTTTTGAAAGTACAGCAGCGCTATCTTACGTCGGCGATTTAAAGGACCCCCCTGATATAACGAGCTTCTTGTCCAGTTTATAGTAAGCTCGGATACAATAAACTCTGGCTATAATATTATCGAACATAATGTAACCCGATATTCAGTAAACCACGGCTATTTTAAAGTCGTCCATAACGTAACCCCATAGATAGTTAATTCTGATATAATAGACCGCGGCTATATTTTTTTTCAGCACCTATAAAATTAGCCCTAACAGTAGAACACGCTTACGATATTGTAACTTCAAATCAAATCAAAACAAATATAAAGTACTCGATAGTACATCTTTTTTGCTTATACAGGGTGAGTCAGAAGTAGGTCTCGGGATTTGAAGACCGATAATTAAAAAAGTTATCGTTCGATTTTTGTTTTCAGGGTCTTAAAATTACCGAAAGTGTCCAGAAGGATGTCCAGAATTTTGTGGGTCCTTCAAGTCCCCCGTAACTAAGGTACTTGGATTTTTGAATTTTCGAAGACCCATTTTTAAGTGGGGCCTCCCATAGAAAGCGATTTTTGCAAGAATGATCAATTTGGAATTCAAATTGAAGAAATTGGCAATTCGAGTACGTGAAATGAAGTGCAAACGTCTAATTGTTTTCCAAAATTTTGGTAACCAAGATCAAATTGATCATTCTTGCAAAAATGGCTTTCTATGGGAGTCCCCACTTAAAAATGGGTCCTCAAAAATTCAAAAATCCAAGTACCTTAGTTACGGGGGACTTGAAGGACCCACAAAATTCTGGACATCCTTCAGGACACTTCCGGTAATTTTAAGATCCTGAAAACAAAAATCGACCGATAACTTTTTTAATTATCGGTCTTCAAATACTTATGAATCACCCTGTATAATTGCCAGTGGCATGTCGCATAGCTAAATAATCCAAAACAAAAATTCAGCCGCTCCGCCGAAGAAAAAGCCAATTCGTAAATAAAATAAAGAAACAAAAAATCAACAAACTTTTTATCCAAACGTCGGCAAACGTTTTCGATTGTTGGGCCACTAACGATTAAATTACATTTAAACAGTCGCATTACGTAGGACGTTGTGCTACTTTATGACCCAGAAGCCATGTGTTTAATCTTTGACCCAGCTCCGGTGCAAGTGTTTCCAAGAAAAATCAGAGGAATGACACTGAATTGAAAGTATCTGTAATTCGGGTGTTCTAAGACCATAATTAATTAATTG
>JAQFYP010003869.1:0-10385 GCA_034694865.1 Bilobella braunerae
GCAACTACTCCACGCTTCCACTCACCACTACCACACCACTCACTTTTTTGTGCGGCTCCCGAGATTCGATCTCGGGAACTACCCAAGCTAGGACAAGGGTCCTAGCCCCGCGGACTACGCGTCTTGGGCTTTTTCCACATCATTTAGAGTTGTACTTATATCAAAGTTTTACAGTACGTAGAAGTGGATTTTTCTCAATATATTCCTCAAACTTTTAGCCAATTTACATTTATAGTTAAATTACGTACCCAACGAAGTAATATTACTTCATGTGCTCACGTGCTGGGACGGCTTGGCTTGGCAAGGATTAGATGTAATAATGTATTTTACAGCCAAAATCTTTGTTTTCTTACTTCGTTTTTAACACACCAGATTAAAATTTGTTTAGTTGGCGGGTTGGCCGAGTGGTTAAAGCATCACTCTCTTTCTCCTACAGCCAGCATGAGAACGGGGGTTCAAATCCTCCAGATCAGTCACAAGAAAGTTTTTGCTTTAGGTTGCCTTGACCTTGTGTATGCTCTGATCTCCGTGAACTAGGCATACACAAACAGACGATATGGAAATTGCCAACAGTCTTTGTCAGAATTAAAAAGTCTACACTCATTTGCATAGAATCACCTGCGGTTATGAGGCGAAAGCTACGACCGTACCTGATTTGAGGTTGGTGTCCTCCCTTTGTAGACTAGGCCCGTAAAACAACGGAATGTTACGGATAGTCTGTTGATTCCGCTTAATGACAATGACAACATCTATGCTAATGAGCTCTCCCCCACTATTTCCCTACCCCTCTCATTTACATGTTGACCATCCGTTCTGCCGGAATGTCAAATAATGTGCCTTTTTCATTTATTAATGTTTGTTTTAATAAAAAAAATAGGAGGACCATACATAACGCTGAGACTGCACAGGGCAAATGAGTGCTTTTTGTGAGTGAAATGGACCTGTGACCTGTGTCGTTCGAGGTGATGAGATGCACACTGACCTCTGCGTGACGGCTTCCGTCGAAGGTAGAGTGGCCATTGAGCCTGTCGCAGCGGTGTCCGCAATGCTGTCACTGTTTGACATGATGACCTGGAACTGTGTCACACCATTTAAATAAAAGGAACAGATTCCGGGACGTAAGGACCAATAAAATGGGTGGGGCCAGAAGATGACACAAAACAAGTAGGCAAAACCCTCGCAATTCAAACCAAGAAATAAACAGTGTTTATTATGACAGAAATTGACCTATTCCAAGGCGGACTACAGGTGAGTGGTAAATCCCGAGGTTAACCGGTGCCTGACCCAAGGAGGGTTACAGGAATAGAGGGAGATCACTAAATGTGCGGATACCGCTATTAACCAGACGGTGTTAGCACGTACGGTTGGGGTGGTTGACATGTATAAACCATCAATGTCATTTCTTTTTTTTAGCTGACTAGGAGAGTTTAGCAGTTCGAATGAAATTTTATTGAATCGACCTTCGTCTACGAGTTTCTTTTGTGGGCAATATTTATTAAGTAGACTTAAACAGTACTTAAGGTTCTCTCTTGGAGAGCGGGATTCAAAGTCTGGAATTCCATAATATTGTCATCGACCCTTGGACAAAACACTAATTTATATATTAGTTAGTTACAAATTTATTTGCAGAAGTGGGTCAGTCTAAATTACTTCTTATCAGCACTGTCATTGCCGCAGAGTTCATGTGGTCACCTTTAAAAATACGGTAACGCACAGTTGCTGAACGCTCAGTCTGTTTATGGTGAGTCGACCTGTCACTACGTCCATAATCAATTGTGTGTTCTAAAGGGTAAAATTTCTTGAAAGTACAGTGCGTTTCTTATGTACTATACAGAGTGCGTATCGAATCAATTAATCACACCAAAGAAAATCAACACGGTTGACTGCTGCTTATTAACAAGCGAGTAGTTAATACGCCGACGATTGTACCAGACCAGCCAGAGTACCAAACACTTAATCCACCAGAGTGCGTTCCACAATGCCAACCAGAGTTCATTCCAGCGTATCAACCCGAGTACACTCTCGCATACAAACCGGCTAACCAGCCCTGCCTAAGTACACTCCCGCATACCAAGAGTTTACTATACAGTATCAGCCCGAGTACAAGCCGGAATACAAACCGGCTAACCAGCCCTGCCCGAGTACACTCCCGCATACCAAGAGTTCAATACATTATCAGCCCGAGTACAAGCCGGAATACAAACCGGCTAACCAGCCCTGCCCGTGTACACTTCCGCATACCAAGAGTTCACTACAGTATCAGCCCGAGTACAAGCCGGAATACAAACCGGCTTACCAGCCCGAGAACACTGCACTGTACCAGCCAGAGCCAGTTACATAATTCAATCGCATAAGCTCAGTGCAGCAGCAGCGATTCGATCGCAGCCTTCTCAATCAATCAAAAAGTAATCAGCAATCAGAACCCACAAAAACAAACAAAAATGACCCTAAACTCCACCCAACTTCAGAAGGAAATAAAAAATCAAGCAGAGCATCATGCCAAAGAAGTAGCCGTACTGAAATCCCAACTTGTCGAACAGCAGAACGCCATTCTTAAACTACAAGACTCGTTTGCTAAACCTTCAGCAGCAGTCCAGTTACTGCAAATAAATTCCACAAGAGACAATCTCATAGTGTACGGAGTCCCAGAGGATGACGAAGAACCTGAAGACGAAAAAAACAGCCACAAATTAGTCAACCATGCGTATTACGTCTTATCCTACGACTTGGACCTCCGAAATCACCCCATGCTGTTGAAATCTTTGACGCGGAAATCCAATTTTCCAGGATTGAAAAAACCAGACATAAAATGGAAACAACCGTCCCAGACCTGTAAGGCTAGAACTCCCCAACCAGGCTATCAAAGATATTGTATGGAATGCTCGCGAAAACTTGAGAAGCACAACTTTTGCCATTAGTTAAGACCTCCCCCAAGAAGTTTGAATTGACCGAGCAAAGAATCGCAAAGAGTTGCGCTCCAGTAATGGCAACCCACCCCTTCCAATCCAAAATCGATTCCAACATGGATCCTCCGCCCTTGTCTGCCCAGGACCTCTCCAGGAACCTCAGTACGCAAAATTGTCACCGCCAAGAGGCCTGCAAAATGGAACTTATAGAAGTACAGACTTCACGATGAAATCTCCTCGACTCCGTTGCAATTAACCCTGCCGTAAACCGAAAAAGACAAACCCAAAACGGCGAACCGGAAACAAAGTGAAGACGGAAAATCTCTCAACCACGAACCTATTATAATTTTAGGACACTTTCAAATTTTTAAATTTCTCAATCTTAAACTTCAACTTAACGTTAACTATAATTTCAATTTTAACCTCAATTTTATTTATTTCACTCCATCCATTATTTTATTCAAGATGACATGTACTTTTTTTTACAAACAACATTCCTAAGATTTTGAACGGAACTTCCTAATAGTTTCTTCATATTTGTCACACCTGTAACATGACCATGTTGACCATAGCCTTTGCTGAATGTCAATAATACAATCGATTAATTGATGGATTTACGCAGAATCATAAGCAGGATGTGCTATAATCGCCGCAAAGGTGTCAGGGAGGGGTCTTTTTAACAACACAAGAAAATTTATTGAAGTTTTTAATTATTAAACAAACTCCTATATATTGTTGCATTTCTTTTTAGAAAGGTAAGCGTTATAGAACCTCTGCTTGTCCTAAATTTGAATGCTCCAAACACTAATAAGCGCAATATGTGTGATTTTGACTTGTCAAATCTAATTTCAAGGTAGCAGCCACAGTACAGTGGTTAGTGCATTGCACTCTGCACACTCTCTTGGTTCGAATCTAACTAATTAACTAATTAATCTAACTAATGCGGTTTATTTTGGGTGGTTTTAGTTTTGATTAATGGTGGATTTAGGATCGCTATTGTATAATCATGCGATATAAAGAAATAAAGTAAAATTGAAAAGTTCTTACAAAAGAGCTGACGACTTACCGTGTCTCCATTTTAAGACTTTCCATTTTTGATTGTCTTGTCCACGAGAACTCCACGTGTAAAAAGACTGATACCATCACTGCTATTCAAACCGTAAGCATATTCCAAAATAAAAAAAAAAACTGACCAATCTAATTTTCCTGGTAAGTTCTGGTAAACAAACGCTTGCACATTAACTTATATTATTTTGGGCTATCTTATTTTTTATTCAGTTTAATTTATTTTAATTTAATTATATACTACACCAAAGGGGAATTTGTTGCCAAAAGGTAATGTTTCAAATATAAACCATATTTTAACACAAATTATTGGGTATCATTTGGAATTATTTTATGTACTGCATTTTATAAATTCATCGTCTTTAAATTTTTTCAAGACCTCTTTCATTTGCTGTGAATCTTTTGGTTCAGCTTATTGTAAGTCATGTGTGTAATTGTATAGGTTACATGTAGCATTAAGTGAAAAATAGATTTAAAACATGAAACAAAAGAACTGAAACTACTATTATGATGGATTATTTAATCAAATTAATTGCTAGTTCTGTATACTTTGTACAGTTTACAATTAACGACTTTTGCACAATTCATTATTTTATTAGTAAACGGTTAAACCCGAAACACTGAAGGATTTTAAAGCGTGCTATGTACATTTTTGTTTCAAAATTCTACTTTAGTTAACTGTACAGTACGACACTTTTCTTTTATATTTTTAAGTAGGCGTTTGTATTTTATACAAATAAATAGTAAGTTTACTGAATTATTTCTGTCCAGATACATACGACACCTTGCAATGGATACTAAGATATTCATGAATCATGGATATTCTGCTTTGTAGCGATACAAAGAGTAATTTTTTTTAAATATTATTTGGTTTATTTTGATATATTGATCGATTGGATGCAGTAGAATAAAATTATTATTAGACTGTATTCGGCTGTCATTAGACTAAATACTATTTGTTTAATTGGTTACCAATGCATTTAACCAACTAATTAGTTGTTTGTTTCTAAGGTGGAGCATCCCCTTAATTCCTTTTCTGTTCTCTATATTTATCCAATTAATTACCAATTTCGGCCAATTAACGAGAGGTTATAGCTGTTGTCAAGGTGAAATGGTGTCAATGATATCTTTTTTGAAAAATTATACTAGAGGCTCGGCTCCTATTTAGTGATATAACATTTTACCGTAAAACTCATACTAGGAGCATGGCAAGACTTTAATGGTATATTAATTTGGCGGTGAATCTCATATTACTGACCCGGCAAAAATATAATGAAATACCATTGTTACTGTAAATCTCAAGGAGCCCGTTACATATTCAGCGGTATACCATTTTACTGTAAATCTCAAATTAGACGCCCGGTACTTATTTGGAGACATATCATATTTGCCATAAATCTCATATTAATGTCCCGGCACCAATTTAATGACATACTCTTTTTACTGTAAATCTCATAGTTGGGGCCCGGCACAAATTTTGTGACATACCGTTTACACCGTAAACCTCTAATTTATGGCTCGGCAACAATTTAATGACATTTCATTTTTACCGAGAATCTCATAGTAGAGGTCCGGCACCTATACAATGACACCAGGTGTAATGAAATGTAACCGGTTCGGATAAAACATTGCAATTTATTTCTGTAAATATATTTGCTTGAAAATGCTTATCGGCTCCAAGCACTCGTAATAAATTCAAATCAATAAAACATTAGTAGGGCTAGTGCTGAATCTTACTCCACACCGGTGTACGGAAATGTAACCGTTTCGGATGTAAGATTGTTTGAGCAATAAGAAGTAGGACTAGCGCTGAATTTTACTTCACACTGGTGAAATGAAATTTAGCGTTTCAGATAAAACATTGCTCTTGCAAAAAAAAAAAAGGAGGACTAGCGCTGAATCTTACTCCACACGGGCGTAATAAAATGTTGCGATTGACATAAACATTACTGAAGCAAAAAGGGATAATTGTTCAAAAATTTTGTCCACATTTATTGTTAGAAAATTAGGTATTGAACGGCTTAAAATTTGTACCGTTTTCATATTAGAAGCCCGGCACCTATTTAATGACTTACCATTTTTACCGGAAAAGCTCACATTAGAGTCACGGTACCGATTTCACGACTTTTTCAACAGATTAGTGTCAGTGCGCCGCAGCGCAAATTCATTTTTTCGTTTGCTCTTTGACATTCACCTGTGGCCTGCTCAACATGCTTCCACTCGTGCTAGATAGTGGGGGAGGGTGGTTTCGGCCTGTGAGTTAACTAGGAAGTCGTGTGGAGTGAGGCTGAAGGCCTTCTGCTGAACAGTAAACGTGGGGTGGACCACCGAGAAGACACAGAGGCTGATTCATGTTTTTCGCATACCGGCCCTAGCCCACCCTCCACCACCGAAACTTTCCAGGCCTCCACTCACCGCTACCATACCACTTGTTTTTTACTCCACTCTTACCGAGATTTGATCTCGGCTGCTATACAAGTTAGGACGAGGGTCCTAACCCCCCGGACTTCGGGCCGTTGGCAAAAGTATATAATTTGTTAAAATAAATCAACTTTAATTTAGCTGTAATTGGAATTTTAAGGCATACTTGGGGTTTAGGGGCGCTAGTTGTTGCAATTTATTAACTACAATTAAGTTCTAATCACAATTAAGTAGGCTTGCATAATTATCTATTTCTTGGTTCTAGATATTGTTGTCTCGAGATATAATTCTTCTAAATAATAATTCGTCTAAATATTATTCACTCGAGATACTTTTTTTCTCGATACTAATGTCTCGAAACTATTCTCTGTACATTCTTTTCTGAAAATTTGATTAGATATTATTAACTGATACCACTAAGGATATGCACTAATTACCTCATCTCATCTGTTAACCGAATAATGTTGGAAGTTATTTCAAAATTTGTTAACTTCAAAGATTACAATACAATTAATAATTGTAAAAATATAATTTACTGTGTTTTGGTTTTGTTTGCAGTGTTTGTGGCACAAATCATTTTCATTTTTAATATGTAGTAATCTCGGCTCGATTAAACCGAACTCATCTGATGTGTTTAGTAATTTGGAAATAAAACATGCAAAGCCTTGTGTTCTACGTGTGCTCTGCGGTTGGGCGTATCAAGAACAAACTTGTTAAAAGGCCGACTGAAGGCTCCTCGTTTGGATTAGTAGCATTGAGCTAAGCTAAACGCGATTAAAATTGAGTTCCAACAACTTAAGCATGCTGAGAGGAGTTGTTTGTTTTTCCGGATTTGCATTTGCAATTACATTGACGTGCACAACTTTATCGATTTCACCGAAGACCGTAAAATTTATACAAATTTAGTACATTTGATAAACTTGTGCAACTTTTAATTGTACATTTATATTTTTGTGTTTTTGTGTAGGTTGTAACTGAAGAGCAAACAACTAAGGACGAAACATTGTTGGAGGATACTTTGCCTGAAGATGTTGGCTTTGCAGAACTTCAAAAATTCAATTCGGATGGTCACCGGCAAACAAGAAGTGAGTTACACGACTCTGGTACCTATTGTTACATACAAGTATATTTATATATACCCATACAGGTACTGGGCAGCTTACGAACCTGTTTAACAAATCAAGTAAAAAATCGCAATCTCAACCATGGACGCAAATTGCAACAAATGTAGTTCAATTATTTGGTTAGAAATTTAGCAAGCTGTTCAACTTATTTTAAATTTAAATAGAACTATACTTGAAACGTTGGTTATGCATATGTATATAGCAATACTTATATATGAAGAACCAATGAGGCCTCGGTATGTTACACAGAAAATAAACATAAAATAGCTTATATGAATTTTAATTTCTCATTTAATATCGAATGCAAAGTTGAGATTAGATGGTGTACCTACTTAACAGAGTTATACTACTGGGAACCTCAACGTTTAGGGTTTTGGATGGAAGTGAGTGTCGAGCAAGAAAAGTGACAAGGGTCAAGGTAAAAAAGTCTGTGAAATAGGGCTAACGTGAAACTTGGTGCAGGGTACCCTGTGGATATCATGTTACTGAAATTGAATAAAAAAACTAAATGTAACTTGATCGAGAGATTTCACTACCAACACCGCTGAGGCATCAATCGGGCCATTGTAGTAATTAGGGCCTGACGTAGTTAATTCCAAGCGAAACACCATCTCTTCGATTTGTCCCTGAACCTGATTCAAGAATCGATATTATAAACATAAATATATATCGACTTTGTATTATGAATGCTAAATGTAGTTAAAAAACACTGTCCTAAGACAGGTGGAATTTGGAATTAACTAGTGATTCGACCCATATTTGTTTTTAGTGGAAAGGATGTAATTTGCGGTAAGAAATTTCACTTATGCACTGAAAGAAACATGATATCAGCGCCTTATTGCCATGTTCTCTTTAATTTGTGTTACATTCTCTTATAAATTACCACAAGCTCGGTTCTCTGCAGAATTAGTATTACAATCATTAAATTTAGTTTTTTGTTATAATTAAAATTAAAAAGTTATTCTTATTATTATTATTTTTTTCTTTTAGGTGATTAAATCTATTGTTTCAGTAGCAAAATAGCTCGTCCCAGAACAGGGGATAGTGCCAGGTTGCTCTCCTACTTTGTTCACTTGAAAAAAAATATTGTTTTTGTAAGGTGTTGCCCAATTCTAATGTCTAAAAGAATATTGCAGTAAGAGGCTTTTTTCTGTAACCATGCCCCTCCCCCATTACTCTTCCCCCTAAATACCTCTGTCATTATCAGAAATTTCTTCTAAGGCAAGCGCCTTATTTCAGGTGTAATTGTACGTAAGTATGTACTTTAATGGAAGGTGTATTTCTACCCACACCGATCAGGCCACACACGTTCCCATTACACTAACTCCACAAGATGCACTGCCAAGGCCTCCTTATCGTCTCCGCACCTGTTTGATCTCAGAATAACTTGTAAAGCTAAATCATTCCATGGACATCCCAGGCGCATTTTAACGGAGAGTTAGAATTATTTCTAAAAAATTCCTTGGTTAGATTTACGCTACCATGCTGACAATCTGCGCACGCAGTACGTACGATTGTCCAGTTTTAAAATAACAGGCGAGAGATCTCTGTAAGAGTTCTATCTCTGGAGCATGGACGCTTATCGTCCAATAGCAATTTTTTTTTACTGGGATTGTGGAGACCAGTCACGTCCACGCTTTTTCTCCGTGGAGAAGCTGGTTCTTGATCTCCAGATGCCAGTGGAAGAGCATTGAAAACGTAACCACTGGACAACCAGTCCCCGACTTCAGTTCCCCTTACGCATTCCACTTTTGGCTTCCATTTAAAGAAATTAATTTGTTTATTTAGAATTTTATTTAATTTCTGAAGAAGTAAATGTAAATTTATAATTTATTTGATATTCTATAGTAAGGCAAGATGGAATTATTTTTATTTAGCAAATCATTAGCTAAAGGAGGCGTTTTTGCAGAATCATAGTTGCATAATTTCACATTTAAAAAAAAATTCCTTACGGAACGCAGCAATAAATTTAAAGTACACCAATAAAAACACAAATATTAAGTAGATTTTGCTGGTAATTTAAATTCTTTTAGAAATTAAGACTACGTTTTCTCGGCACTATTTTAGAATGATTCACTACGCTATGTAACTTTTTTTTTCACTTTTCCCCAAAAAACCTCAATTGCACTTTACTCGTCTTTCTTTTAAATCATTATTTTTTGCATAAAATGTAATTGGGGAGCGTAGGAGTGCTGCGCAGCAGCGCTCATTTGCTATTTAAATTTAGTATAGTCAAGACTTTCCAAGTAAGCCAAATATATATTTCCAAATAGGAAGGGAGGACAGTTAACATAAATTAATGGCTCTATTGGCTATATTTAATAATACTGTTGAACAAAATTGCATGTTTGTTTTATCGGAATTTTAACAAAAACAAAAGCTGAGGAAAAATAAGTTAAGGGTGATTACCTTTTAACACCATATTCTAAACTAGGCAGTAAATTATGAACAAAAGCAAATTAGTTCAAAATTATGTAAATGATCTATGTCTAGGCTATAATTTAGTACTTTGAACACTTAATTACCCTAAAATAGTCAATGAACAAACCTTTGAAGAAAGTTCATTCTATCTGTACAAGCGCCAGCATTCTCAGACCCACAAACAAGGTAAACTCTTTCAAGTAGGCTACATAAATTGTCGTTGAGTACGTAAAATGTTAAGTGACAACGAGCTTATTATATTACAAAAATGTCTAATGTTTTCGACTAAGCTAAGGTTGATTGAAATCAAAGTTTCCAAAGATCACGGACAATTCCTAACCGTTTGTGGTAAGTGGCAACGCATTATCGGTATTATTTCTTTGACGACCTACATAATTCACCTCGCCCTTTGTATTTACCGATTAATTCTAAGCGAGCTGGCGTCAGA
>JAQFYP010003870.1:0-10376 GCA_034694865.1 Bilobella braunerae
AAATGTCGCTGAACGCTAGCGATTTTTCAAAAATCGCTGATTCCTGAACTGAACGCTGGATTCAGCAGCGATTTTTCAAAAATTCTACTGTCCAATTGTCCAAGTCTCAATTAACCTTGGACTAATTAAAAAGCTTTAAAGTTAGCGAGTCCGCTGTCGTGAACTATTGTTCCTTCCCGTAGCAATGCAAATGAGTTGCACAGTGGAAACGCTCACGGTTTTTGTCGCTTTTTCAATGTTCGAGCACCGTTTGGCAATAGATCCTATTCTCTGCTTCTGTCGCTTCGTCTCAACACTCATACCTTCACTTGGAAAAACTTTGAAATAAAGAGATTGCTGTTAATTGCTAATTGCGTTAAATGACTGTAAAGTTAATTGTTCACTCACAGGAATGCGCTCAGGGGTAAACATTTGTAACAATAACTTTTCAAAATTATGTTAAGAAATTGCGATGAGTTTGCGATGAGTTGCGATGAGTGGCTTCAGTGTGACTGACTCTCCTCCAAGAATGGACCAATCTTTTTGTATAGCTCCTAATCCTCTTTGTTTGTATTTTCAAAAGCGTCGAGGCCAACTCCACCCAGCACATTCCAGAAGACAGGGCTCATTGTGTGACCACTTGACGTCACGAGGTGACATGGGCCATGTTGACATGGACCATGGGACACGGTGACAGAGCGCTCTGCAGATGCTGGTCAATTCGTATCAGATTGGGATGGTGGATTAGATCGTGACGAGGAAAATGGGGAAAGGAGAGCAAAAGGGGCCTGGAATTTTCCGACTAAATCGAGTTTTAGCAAAGGTTTCAGGTCGAGCGCTGGCGTAAGCCTTTCGGTCATTGCAACATAAGTAAACGGCTCGCGACGGCCGTTAATATGCAAATGAGGGTGGACAAGGTGACTGTGGCGACGAGAGGTCACTCACCGTGAAAAAGCACCGTGGCCGTCGTCACCCAATCGGAATCCATGTACATTTCACAGTGAATTTGAAAAAAAAAAGTTGTTTGGAAACTTGAAAATTCTCACAGAAAGTTTTTCCAGAGCGGACAAACCCGAGTCGGTTACGAAAGGTCAATCACCGTGAAAATGCACCGCTCTCGTCAACCAATCAGAATCCGAGGTACCTGTTCCGGTACCTCAAACAAGGACTTTAATTGGTTGAAAAGTTGTGAAACGACTTTTTGTACAAGTTTTGTACAATTGTTTGTACAATTTTTTTTTTTTGTTCTGGAAAGATATTTGTTTCTTGAAATCGGCTGACCTTGGACATTGTCCAATGTGTGGCCGGGACCAAGGACTCCCTCGACCTTGGACGGACACTTGAGCAAATCCCTTAAAATCCCTTCCTAAGTGCCCTGTTGTGACACCTCGGGTGGCCATCTGGACATGTTGGATATTCCGGACACTTGGGCATTAGGGAGGACTTAGCGCTGCGCTTGTGGGTTGGGCCACCGGACGAAGTGCGACGCTGGCGCTGGAAAATTACTCAAAGTGAAATGATCCCTCACAAACACGGATTCACAGGCGAGCGATAAACAAAAAGGAACAAACATTCGTTTAATTTACTTGAAAAACAATTGTAATTAACAAACAATTACACGTCCTCTAACAGATCAAAAGAAAACTTCAATAGTCAACTTTAACCTAATACGTAACAACTTTCAGTACAATTCCAGTCCCCAACCCCTAACTGTATCCACCAAGTCCTAACGGTATCCACCAAATCCTAATGGTATCCACCGAATCCTAATTGTATCCACCAAACCCGAAATCGGAGGAGAGTGTATGTTCGGGTCACAATTGCACCCTTTACCGATGAATTAATTAGTTAAATGGCAATTAAGTTAATTAATCTTAATTATCCTAACTATAGAACCCCCGCGAGTGGGGGTAGGGGTTCATGGGGCTGGTGGGGACGCAGAATTGAGCAGGAAATGCAGGAAGGAAGGGCGGTCCGCGAGCGGCGTAGATGTCCGACTGCGGCTCCCCCTCGAGGTCACAGTAGTGGAGCTGCAAGGTCAAAAGGTCAAATTTTTAAAAAGGTCAATGACACTTGTCAACGGTTGTTCATAAGGGGTTGCCCTACCTGCGACGACCGGCTCTTGGGCCGCTTGGCGACATTGGGCATGTGGTGACGGTTCTCTTCGTAGAGGTCCTCCAGCGTCGACTCGCAAGTGTCGGCCGAGCGCCGTGCCGACATCATCTGCGGCGGCGTCTCTACGCCGTAGCTCAGCGGTTCACTCTGCTTTTCAAAGGAGAATCAGCGATTAAGTTTACAGCTTTTAATGACAGTTTCAGCGCTAGACATGAATCGCTTAAACAGCGCTCTAGAAGCGGCGCGGCGGGTCAAGTTTACAACCACTTTTAATGACATTTCCCGTACCAACACGTGGATCCCTTATACAGCAACGCCGGTACAATCGCTGTTACATAATAAACGCTGCTACTTCCGCTTTACTGTCACGCAATCAGCGAAGGTTTTCCCGCTGAATCAGGTCAATGAAAAAATTGCGACACGGACTTTGTTGCGACGCAATTCATTGGGCAGCGGCGGCGCTTTCAGCCGCTTTTCAGAATTGAATTGGCCATAAAGAGAGGCATAAGCGATTCATTGGAGCTGATTAGATAAGCGTTGGGGCAGAAACCCACCCTTACTCAATTACTAATTGACAATTTGACAAAATGACCTTTCCAGCGTAAACTTTTACTTTTTACTACTCTTCCAGGAGACGAAGTAGGAAAAGTTGGGGACTCCATGGCGCCAAGCGCTCAAAAAAGGCCTTCCAGCCTTATCCAGCGATTCGCACTTTGGTCAGACAACTTCACTGCCAAGAGGCGACGCAACGCGCAATGGCGCAATAACCTCAATTCTTTGTAGAAAAATCCATAATCAGCGCACGCTGGAAATGACCTGATTCAATTGTTCATTCAGCGATTCCTAAAAATTCCTCTTTAAAACTAGTTTCAATCAACAAAACGGCACGTGCTGGGGCAAGGACGCTTTAAATTTGTCTTGGGCGCATGCTTGATTTGCCCTTGAAGCGGTTTCTGTCAAAGAAAAAATGCTTAAAGCATCCAAAACAATTTTTGAAACAGAAAACACTTAAAACGTCCAAAGCGCTTTCTGAGGAAACTAAGGCATTTGGGACGTCCAAATCGCCTTTATAAAAATTTTCGGCTGCAATAAGAACGACTTCAATTGAACAACCGAGAATTGGAACTTTGATTTGTAGGGTAAGTACCACAGAGAAAAACAAAATATTTGAACGGCGTTAAACATAGCAGAGTCCTCGTTTTCAAAACGATCTGTTCTAAATATGTCTTTCTAATTTTGGACAAAGCGTAATTAAAGTAATTAGCACTTAAGCGCTAATTTGTTGTCAACGGCCATTTGAAGTGTGCACGAACGTTAATGCATAATCAGAGTACGCTGAAAACGGCTTGATTCAATTGTTCATTCAGCGATTCCTCAAAATTCGTTTTTTAAAACTTGTTCCAATCAACAAAACGGCACGTTTCAATTCAAGGCCGTTGAATTTTCTCATTGCGCACGCTTTTTTTTATTGAAACGATTTTTAACATAAATAAAAACAAACGCTTAAAACGCCCAAAACGCTTATTCAAAGAAAAACGCTTTGGACCTCCGAATTGTTTTTAGCAGACTTTGCAAATTGCAACTCGTACACGCAAAATGCTCGAATACGTCCATCTCGTCAACCAACCTGATTTTGGAAACAACTACCTCATAGAGAAATCATGTAATTCTTAACCGGCGTCAATACTTTGAAACTTCTTTTCCGAAAATCTGTTTTCAAGTTTTCAATTTTAAATAAAGTAATTAGCACTCAATTGCTAATTTCTTAAACACGTAAGTCGCCAGTAGTTTTTAAGTGGAGACACTTACGACATAAATGTTGCCTGCGGGGAGGCTGGGGTCGACCTGTGCCCAGCGCAAGCGCTCGTCCAAGGTCATGTGCTGCTGGTAGGGGTTCATTGTGGAATTCTTCCCCAGATAGCTCATCGCTTGAGACGCCATTCCGCCGAAGAGCGTTCGGCTCATCAGCGCTGCTTTCTGCTCCTCGCGCTTCCAGCGGCGGCTTAATAAAGACACAAATTAGAAAATTAACCCTAAATAAACTTAACAAATTGCAGTCTTAATCATTTTCCAACAAAGGAGCGAAAGGCCCTTTAAATAAGGGTCGTACAGACAGACAAAACAAATAAATAAAATGGCTTCCGCTCATTAACAATTAAAAAACGCCATTACCTCCACATGCAGAGGCATCCGAGTGTGAGGCCAATTATGACAATGGCCGAAACAGAAGCCCCAATCGCCACCGCCAACACTTCTCCGTCAATGTCACACTGACTTCCGTAGTAGTTTCCGGAACACCTAAAATTTTAGGTTTTGAAAATTTTAAGAATGTTTAAAATTTGAAAAAAAGTGTTTAAGATTTTTTAAAATTTTTGAATATGAATTCAACTCACCTGCATATATTCTGTCCATTTTCAATCAAACACTCCCCGCGACCGTTGCAGTGGACTTTTGGGTTACAAGAGTCGCACTTGCGACCACTGCGTCGCTTGTCCTTTTCGTGCTTGTCGCCGTAGCCTGCGTTACAGCGACATTCGAATGAGCCGTAGGTGTTGATGCATTTGGCCTTGGAGTCGCAGTCGTGCATTTCTGCGTTCTCACACTCGTTCATATCTAGTAAAAACGTAAAGCTTAAGGTTATTTTTGCACGTTTTAGTTTTCCTATGTTTTGAAATTACCGGCAATGGCGTTAATGGCGCTGATTGGGCCTTCCACGGTCAACTGCGACTTCCCAAGGCCGTTGTGATGTCGCGTGATGCTCTCGAAGAGTTGTCGCTGAACGTCGCGCTTCACTTGATTGGTGGCGACATTCGGCATCTCCTGGAGGAGCACCGTGGAATTGACCACGGCGTGGCGACCGTCGAACCCAATCGCCTCCAACTTTGAGCCAATGTACCCGCCGTTTCCACCGTTCATTCCCGAGTCTCCAAAAATTGAATCAAGCTGAAAGAGATATATAGAAAGCTAATTAATTGGATAAATTAAGAGCATTCATCAAAATCATTACATTAATTAAGAACATTTAAAATTAATTGGTTAGATTAATTAACAGCGTTTAAAATTAATTGGTTAGAATAACGATGAGCATTTAATAATGAATGAGTTGTAAGTACGCCGCTTAAGATTTATTTTTGAAAAATCTAAACTCTCGGGAAATGAAAACAAAGTTTAGTCCAATCAGCGTCCAATGCGTACGTAGTAATAACGTACTTAAATATAAATTTCAAGTAATTAAATTTATTATTAATTTTGAGTGGCGTTGTCTTACTCCATGAATTGTTTCCCATTCCAAATTTTGGTAGATTTCTGAATTGGGGTTGAAATAGTCGGGATTGTAATTGAGCTTCTTCTCCCCAAGCTTATCCAGACGAATTGACAACACGAGCGCCACAATCGCTGAAATTAAAAAAAATATATCAGCGTTAGCATTAAAGCGCTGATAAGCGTTCATGTAAACATTTTAAGTCAGTAGGAATTTACCGTTTTCAGAATTTAACAAAGTACCACTCTATTTTTCAATTTTCAATTTCTTAATTTTTCAATAATGTAAAAGTTCCCATGATATTTAAAAAGTCACGTGTTAAAATTTGGTTCAATGTAAATTTTAGAAGTAAAAGTTTTTTTTTAGAACAAGCCTTGACAAACAAAAATTCTATTTTAAAAATTCAAATAAGAAAAGTATTTTAGAAAAAAAAGCTCAGTTTTGTCACCTTTGCAAGCTTCCCGATGTCGCTTCCTCGCGTAGCCTGGTCGACACATGCAGGAACTGACGCCGTTTTCAGTGCGACAACTCTCGTACTGCTCGACGTTGCAGGTGGAGTCATCTCCGACAATGCAAGTGTCTATGCGAACGGGCGGAGCGGCGGGTCGTCTCGTGATTGGTCGCCGAATAAGGCTGGGAGGAGTCTTGGTTGACGCAGGAGAGGATTCCTCAGATGCGGTGATTTTCAAGCTGGTTCCGACAACGCTCTTGCTTACCCCTCCACCATTTGCCGGCGGCTTGCTGCTGCCACCTCCAGCTTGCGCTGGCGGAGCAAAGGGATGCGACGGTGGGCCAACGATGCCTGGGTGGCTCTTCAAAGGTGGGGCAACAGTTGCGTGAGCCACCGGAGGTATTGTACTTGCCGAAGTACTGTGAAGGTTGAAGTAAGTTCGCTTTCCGTCAATTGATACAAATTGCTGGTTTCCATTGGGGGCGGTGATGATTTCTTCGCCGACGCCCACTGCGCGCGAAAATTTAAATTTTCAATTTGGTCAAAACGTTTTTTGATTGACTTTTTACTTACTTGGTATCACAAAAGGCTGCAAGGTCGCTTGATTCCCGTAGTTCTGCTGCGCTGTCACCGTTACGTCGAAAACTTCACCGTTGTCACTGTCGGCGGACACGACTTCGACGCTCCCGAATCCTGGATGAGCGACATGTTCTCGCTTCGGCGCTTCTTCGGGAAGTACCAATCCTGAAAATTTTGAAAAATCTAAATCTTTTTGTCATTTATTTTCTCCAAAACACAAAAAAAAAATTCCAAAATCCAACAACTTTCACCAAGATCATTATTTTTTAAATCTGAAAATCAAAACTGCGTCATGCGTAGACAGGAAATTAATGACGCAAATGACGCCTACGGAAATCAAGCCGTTATTGTCACATTAATGTTTTTCTTTCATTTGAAAGAGAACAAGTAAACAGTATTTTTCGTCGTAATTGAATACTTCGTTCCAAATTGAGTCATTGTTCTTGCGCCACTTTCTCAGCCAATCAGAGACCGCTATTTTGACAAAACAATGAATTTTTAGGTACCTGGACGCAGAGCCGGCGTTGCGGAGAGGCTTCCAAGACTCGTACTGGTTCCGACCCCAATATTTTTCTTGTTCCCAGCATTAAATACTGGGCCCTTAGGTGGGCCCTCAGAAGTAAAATTGGTCAATTTCGAAGTACTTGCTTCCTGTGGTGGTGCGGCTTGGGAGGCCTTGGTGGGGCTAATTGTCGGCGGGGAAGTCATGGTGGGGCGAATGGTTTCGGCTGTACTCGTGATCGACTGTTGTGACTCCACTGCCGTGACCTTTGAATTTTCGTGAGCAAATGACGGTAACTGTGTCTCTTCGGAAATGGTCGGTTCCAAATTGACCGGATTCGGCGCAAGGTGTCCGGTCTCCGTTGAGCCGAACGGGATCCAAATACCGTTGCTCGGTCCATTGTGCAATCGCTCAGCGTCCCGCTCGTCATCCTCAATGGAATCGGTCTGAAGTTGCGCTTGAATAGGATTGGGCACTTGACCTTTAGAGTTAGAGGTCACGGGGTCACGACCTGGGGTCATTTGCTCCCGAGATCCGGAGACTGGAACCAGGAGCGGTCGCTGCGACGGTTGTGGCTTTGGGACTTCGGGTAACTTCGGAATGTACTCGGTCGGGGGCCGCTGATACTGAATTTCGTTGTTGGGCCTCTGCGCATGCGCCTCCTGCTGCTGGCGCGTGGGCACGAGTTGCTGCGGCAGGGGCACGCCCAACTGGTAAGGGGCATCCTGACCGTGACCTTGACCTTTGACCTGCGTCAGGGCAAACGGCGGCCCAAGGCTAAGGTTCCCACTCGCCTGAGAGTGAAGGAGTTCCAGCGGAATGGCTTCAAAGTGCGACTGCTGCTCCGTGGGAATCGGAATCGGCGGACCGCGGTTGTTGATCCGCGACGGTTTCGCGGTGGAGTAGAAAAGTGGCTTTGTGGGGTTGAAGAGGTTGTACGGTCGGTTGAGCGGGATTTGAGGAGGTGGCTGCATACTTGGCGACAATTGCGTCGGCGACATTTGCATATTCGGCGACATTTGAAAATTTTGCTGCTTCTGCTGCGGATTCGTCCCGATGTAGTGCTGTTGGAGGGGAGTTCGACTGTTGCCGGGTTTCAGCGTATTTTGATTGTGCACTTTTCCGCCAAGGAGCTTGACAATGCCGTCAATGATGTCCTGGACGTCTGGACTCGCCTTCCGTCCCTCCTCGACCTCCAGGGTTCGTTGACCTCGATTTGACCCTTCGTTTGAAATTAGGGTTCGTTGACCTCGATTTGACCCTTCGTCGGGAAAGCGCAGCCGAGTTATCTCCTGGTCTGGAAACGTGACCCGCTGGATGACTTCACTTTGCTCAAGACCGTTGTCCGTTACCGTGGAAGCGTCCGGAGCGGTTCGAGGGAAAACCCGCAGTCGCCGAAAAGCGACATCTCGCGCCGCTGGAACTAAGAGTGATTCTGATTGGCTGTGAAGAATCGCTGCTCTCCTATGTAAATTATGCCTGCTCCAACTAGGGCCTAGAACAAATTGCAAATCGGTTAATTGCAATTCTGCTGTTACATATTGAAATTCACCTTAAATGATTTAATTTGCGTTAAAATTTAAATTGTTATTAGAATTATGATTAATTCTAATTAGAATACCTTAAGTTTAGGTGTGGAAGTTATTGTTTATTTTCGTTTCCCCATTTTATTTTACGTTGCGTAAAACCTAAACCTAACTTTATTAATTTTTTGGCTTTTTTTTTCTTCATAATTTTAGAAATAAATGCAGTAACATTTGGTCAATGAATGAGTATGCACGATGGGAATGTGACCTTTGCAACTGTGAACGTAGTCAAAAATAAACCGGTTTTGAGCGTTTACTGCAGTTTAACAAGATGAACTCTGTTACATTCCAAATTAAACGTTACACCTCAAACAAATTTTACATAATCTTCTAATCATTTTAATAATGACTCGAAGTAATGGTTTAGTCACAACAAACAAAACAAACAATTTCAAACAACAAAAACACTATTTGAATAACCTGTAACACTGAAATGTCAATTCAAAAGCTTCAAAACGGTTAGTGATTTTTTTAAGCATTCGAGGAAGCTTTTCCAATTAAAAATATTTAAAAAGTATTTAATGTACTATTTAAAAAAATCTTTCCATTTTAGACAGAAATATTCGAAAAGCTAAGCATTTATTTTGTAAAGAAAAATCTGAAAAGGAGAAACGCCGCTCAACATATTTTCCAAATATGAAATATTTTAAAAATTATTGAAGCATCAGTTGCTCTGCTGCAAGACTCGCTGTGTAACGTGGTAAAACTTGTATTTTATTTTTTTACTATAAAGCCCAACAAGACCGTCACAGCACAGGACTCCCTTGAAGGACCTCCCCTTCAAGCGTGAAGGGCATTGTTTGCAATAGCTAAACTTGCCGGTCCTTGGACAACAAAGTGCACGCCCAGCTTTCTATTTTAATTTTTGTCTCACGCACACACAATACGTCTTCTGCTTTTAAGATATAAAAAATGTTAGAAGTCATGAATTGATGACATTTGATAACATTAGGGAAAGCTATAATCAAGAAAATTTTCCATGCTGTCATCGTTTTATTGCCACTATCCAATCATCATCCTTTTTCTAATTAGTAATTAGACACTTTTTCCAAAGAAATAAGTTCATTTAGCTTCATTTTGATTGTAAAGGGTTCACACACATGCGTACAATATTTTGGCAATTTATGATGTAACGGTGATTGCAGTTCTGCGAAAGGCTCAGCGTTCAAAGTACTGTAAAAATTTTATACTGCTTCCCTGTCAGGTAAAGAATTGAACTCTGGATGCCTCGGGTAAACAGGAGGCGATTTGCAAAAGTTCGCACATCTTCCAACCGGTAATTCACGGACTCGTAAACTCCAAATTGCAATTCGCAGGTAATTGCAATTTGCAAAGTCGCCATTCGCAGATGCGGAATTAGGTCAACAAATAAATGGTTTAATGTAAGTATTAGTAGTTTAGACAGATGACAGAATATTTGTCATAAGGATGAATTGGAGTAATTGGTGAAGGTTGATTAATTGGCGCTTTGGACTCGTTTTTTGCGTTGCGATGTCGGTGTGAGCGGGGCTTAAGATGGATTTTGGATGGAGGAAGTGGGTCTGTCACGGGGACCCTTAAGTTGACGGTTGAGGAGCGTTAAGGGCTCGGAAAACAACAATAGAAATCTATTTTGAGTCGCACTAAAGGACAACAATGGATTTCAAGCCGTCTTCCCGTTCCGTTTCTATTTTGAGGTCAACCTAACGGTAACGCGCAAGAACGCTTTTCGACTTCGTCTTCGAAAACCAAGGGGAAATTCCGCATGGAAAATTAAGAACGCGTTTCATAGACACACCTTGTAGCCCCAAGTGAAAGGACGAAGGTGATTGGGCAGAATTTACGAAGAAATTTGGCCAATGACGCACCATTTGGCAACGCTTAAGCGCCAAACGAACCAGGAGATTTCTCGAAATCTTGCCA
>JAQFYP010003871.1:0-10375 GCA_034694865.1 Bilobella braunerae
TATGACCCCCTAAATGACCCCCATTTATGCTTGAGTACAAGACGCTACTGGTTACGTGCGTTTGCAACGGTTTATTTTTTGAAACTTTGTTTTTGTTTGTTTTTATGGTCTCCGGTTCGATTCTCACTTTTTTTTTTTACAGGTGCAACGAACAACGGACGATTGCTGAAGAGCCGAGTGTAAAATCAAAGTATAAGTTGTTTCCGGAAACGACACCGAACACAAAAAACCGTCAAATTTGAAATTGGAGCCATAGTGTAATTTCCCGCCAAATTCAAAATCAGCGCCAACTGTAAAATTCGAACCAAAGTCGACACAACCGCCAAATACAAAGGCGCCAAGCGATTCAAATTCAAATCACTCGGAATCTGACTCGGCAACTTTCGGCAAAGCTCGCAAATCCAAATCACGCCACGAGGAGGAAGCAAAGTCCAAAAAGTCAAGAAAAAGCGGGTTGAACGAGAATGATGTTGAAAGTGAGAAAGGGGATTCGAAATCGGAAGTAAAGTAAAAATTGCTAATCGATGTTTATTGTTTACATTGTTTAAGATTTGTTTACATAATTTTTAAAATTGGTTTAGGGTTTTTGTTTAATTTGTGTGTTTTGAAAATGAAAAAATCCTTTCAAATTTAGATTTCCAATTAGTTTTTATTTATTTTCAAAATCTTTTGCTTAGAATGGGCGACAAACGGCTCGAGCCGATTACGTGAAGCTGTTTATGAGTCACTTGCTCTACGAGCCGAAGCCGATTTCAGAGGCGGTTTCCATGGTGACGAAGCAGCTTGGTTGGGACGCCTTTCCCTTCTGAGTCCAACTATTGGCTAAAACGCTCGGATCGCCTCGTGATTGGTCGGAATTTTCCGATTTCCCGAGTGGGATCTGCTGAAGGCGGTGTTTGTACTGAAGCATTTCAGCGAAGCACTGCGACTCAAAAATGAGGGAAATAGACCTGCTGCAATAACTGCCTCCAATTTTTGGACTGCAAAGCGTTTCTCAAATTATTCTGGACCATCTCCGTTTAATTTGATCTCAATTAAAAATTAAACTTAATTAAATTAAGTTAAGAAAATGAGATTCCTATGAATTTTTGTAAAATTTTTGTACTGATTTGGTGCAGCTAAATCGTTATTACCTAATCACATTTGGTAAGTTGCAAAACAAATAATTTTTGAAATCTTGAAAATCTTTGAAAAAATGTTAAAAGAAAATAGCAAAAATTAAAATATAATTTTTTTTTGAAGTTTTAAAATTCACTTTAAAATATAATATAATCTATAATTCTTGTGCACTCTCAAACAAGCAAGTTTTAATACATTTTTCATTTCTTTTTCATTTTTAAGAATACGTATTTAAATGAAGACTAAACAAGCTAGTTCTGGAATAGGAGGAATGCACTTCATGTCCGATTCATTGAGCTACTGAATGTGTTCAGTAGCTTTGTTCATACCGCTAAATGATTTCCAAAACGTTTGTAATTAAGAAATCATGACTATTTTTAATGAAATCACACCATAATATCACATTCATCTTGTAATAACTATGAACGACACTTGCATTATTTTCAAAAACATATTTTAGTATCTTACAACGCATAATAAATCCAATGAGCTACATATAAATTTAAAATTAAATATATTTAATAATAAAAAACGCGCTGCGGCGCACTCAAACTATTCTGTTGAAAATAAAATAAAAGTCATCAAATTGGCACCGTGCCTCTAATGTGAGATTCACGGTAAAACTAATACCTATCTCAAACAGTTGAAAGGAATATAGTAGAGATTTACGGTAAAATGGTATGTCATTATACAGGTGTCGGAGCTCTAATATGAGATTTACGGTAAAAATGGTATGTCATTATATAGGTGCCGGACCTCTAATAAGAGATTTACGGTAATAATGGTATTTTGCAGTTGCCGGGGGTCTAATAAGAGATTTACAATAAAAATGTTATGACATTATATAGTTGTTTGGCCTCTAATAATAGATTTACGGTAAAAATGGTATTATGCAGTTGCCGGGGGTCTAATAAGAGATTTACGATAAAAATGGTGTGACATTATATAGTTGTTTGGCCTCTAATACGAGATTTATAATAAAAATGGTATTATTCAGTTGCCGGGGGTCTAATAAGAGATTTACGATAAAAATGGTATGACATTATATAGTTGTTTGGCCTGTCATACGAGATTTACGGTAAAAATGATATTATGCAGTTGCCGGGGGTCTAATAAGAGATTTACGATAAAAATGGTATGACATTATATAGTTGTTTGGCCTCTAATAAGAGATTTACGGTAAAAATGTATTGTGCAGTTGCCGGGGTCTAATAAAAGATTTACGATAAAAATGGTATGGCATTATATAGTTGTTTGGCCTCTAATAAGAGACTTACGATAAAAAATGTTATGGCATTATATAAGGGGCCGGGCCTTTAATATATGATTCACGGTAAAAAATGGTATGTGATTAAATAGATGCCGGACCTCTAATAAGAGGTTTACGGTAAAAAATGGTATGTCATTCTCATTAAATAGTTGTTTGGCCTCTAATAAAAGATTTACGATAGAAATGGCATGGCATTATATATGGTGACGTGCTTCTAACATGAGATTTAGGGTAAAAATGGTATGTCATTAATAATGACTCATTATATAGGTACAAAATCTTTCGCGATCATCAATTTTTTTGACTTTAAAAGGCCCAACCGAGCTAATATTTTGATTGTTGCGCCGGAGTTTGAAAAATAGGCTTCGATTCTTTTTGGTGACGTCGACCTTTTACAGAAAAACGTAACTTCGTGAAATCGTACGATAAGTTGTAGATCTTACAAATAGAAGCTATAGGTACAAACTCATCATTTGCGCACTAGGAGAACACGTCCAAACCACAACACTTGAGGCGTGCCTTAGTACATTTCTACATCTCGGTCATTCAGTGACGGCAACATCTTACATTAAGACTATGTTTATTCACCTTTATGCACATGTATTTCATGTATGTATTCGACATGAGGAATCACTTTCGGTTATCATGCGCCTAGTTTTGAAATAAACTTTTTTTAAATGAATATACAGAAGGCAATGTTTCAATATAAATGCGCGCTGCGGCGCACTGAAACTACTCTGTTGAAAAAATTAGGTTATCTGGTATCGGGCCTCTAATAAAAAATTTACAGTAGAAATGGTCAAATAGGTACTTGGCCCCTAGTAAACAGTTTTATAATAAAAATGGTATGTCAATAAATAGGCGCCGGCCCCTAATATAAGATTTATGGTAAAAATGGTATGTCATTAAATAGGTGCCGGGCCTCTAATATGAGATTTACAGTAGAAATGGTATGTCATTAATTAGGTGCAGGGCCTCTAATATGAGATTTACTGTAAAAAAAATGGCAAGTCATTGTATAGGTACTGGGCCCCTAGTGTGAGATTTGCAGTAAACATGGTATGTCATTTATTAAATAGGTGCCGAGCCTATAATATGAAAACAGTAAAATTGTTGAGTCGATATATTATTGTTCTATTATGCTATTGTTCTAACAATAGATTTGCACAAAACCTTCAATAAATCAATAACAATAAATTTTAACCCTATTCTTTTAAGTATTGTCCTAAAAATTCTCTAACTGTTATAATTCTCAAGTTATATTACTGTTATAAAGTTATAGTTGTAGTAAATGGTAAATGCATTGAGGGTAGGTTTGTGCATTTCTTACATTGAATGTGTAATATTGCGTAGTTGAGGAATGAAAAAAAGCAAACTCAAGCTCATGGTTACTGTACGAAAATAAGGAAAGGAAGAGAGAAAAAGCGGATGTTGCTGCGTCGTAGGCAAAAAACTGATTTTTGCTCCAAGCATCTCCCTTCCCTATCCCATGATGTGTTTTTGTCAAACTACTATATGGGGCGGTAGAGTGCTATAAAATTTGAAATTATAGTAATTCGTTGTTTCAAGGCGTTGATTTTACCGAGACACATGATTTGACTTATTATGTGACAAAGCCGGCTGTCGTTATGTGAGTTGTGGTGTGTTTTGTTTTTATCATTTTGCTTTGAACGATGAGTTTGGTTGAAAGTAGTGCTCAGTAAACCTTGTTATAAATTCATAGTACCGTAGTTGCAATATGGTGAAGTTATAAATGTATGAAATACTTTGCCGCCACTATGGGAAATACATGTTAACAAAATTCAAAAAGTGTAAATTTAATAAATTATAAGGCGTGAGATGGTTTGTGGTTTGTTTTAATGAAACCGCCCTCTCACTTCCTGTTTGATTGGCGTTTTAATACAAAGTCTCTTCCTTATATTAAGACAGAGTAATATGATGTCTTGGGAAGTAACAGCGTATATAAATTCTCAAACAGATAACTCATGTACCGTTGTTGTCATGAGTAAAACCATATTAAAATTTCATAGTACTGTAGTAGCAATATGGTCGAGTTAAAAATGTATGAAGTACTTTGCCGCCACTATGGGAATTGCATGTTAACAAAATTAAAAAAGTGTATATTTAATATAATTTAACAAGGATTCCCTTAGTAACGGTGAGCGAAAAGGGAAGAGCCCAGCGCTGAATGTTGAGTGCTCGGGCGTATTGAAGGCGTGAGATGGTAAGTGGTTTGTTTTAATGAAACCGCCCTCTCACTTCCTGTTTGATTGACGTTTTAATACAAAAACTCTTCCTTATATTAAGACAGAGTAATATGATGTCTTGGGAAGTAACAGCGTATATAAACTCTCAAACAGATAACTCATGTACCGTTGTTGTCATGAGTAAAACCATGTTAAAATATCATAGTACTGTAGTGGCAATATGGTCTAAAATTATTTAGGGCAAAACGTATGTTTTGCGGAGTACACGTTGAACTTAGCACACTCTTCTAGTTGACCCTGGGGGTACAACAGTACGCTACTCCCATTGTAGAATGTCAACGCTTTGACTATCCATTTGTTTTATTGAAAATCAACGTCATGTAAGTTAATTGCCATGCACAACTGCATCTCCGGCAATTGCATAATTGATGAAGGAATCGTATACTATATAAATTGTTTCTAGCTATTTTTAACTATATATCTAGTTTCAAAAAATTGCTAAGAATTGATTTCAGTTTTCATAAAAAATTGCCAATATCATGGACATTACATCACGGTGTATATTATGTGGTAAAAGAAAAGAATGCCCGCAAGAAAAATTACATCCTGATTGCTTTGAAAAGTTGAAGGAAGCATAAAAATTAGCAGACATTGAGCAGAACTCAACTACTGAATCCAAGTACGTGGAGTATTATTTCCAATTGTAATGTTTTATATATGTTGTTTTATTTTTTACAGGAAAAACTCCTAGATGTAAAAATTTATTACAAAAAAAATTGTTTTATATTTTCATTTATTTGGAATATAATAAACATATACAGTGAGGAATTTGGAATAAGTGAATTCGCTTCAATTGACTCCAAAAATGACTGTCACATTTTAAGTTCTAATTACCTCCCCATAAACTATTATTAATTGCCCTTATTTCACTGGAAACAAATTAGAGTGTATTCTTTTTTGTTGTCCTCACTGTATGTCTTACTGAGTTAAGTAAATTGAACCGAACTAGTTCATGCATGCAGCGCTTTATTTATATCATTGACAGTTAATTTTGTACCCCTTTCTCGATTACGCTTACTTGTCTTGATTTGTTTCCTTATGTTCAAAACTTGGTACTTCCCATTTCTAGATGTTCTTTGTAAATTCCTCTTCTAGGGTCTTACATTGTTCTCTGTATTTGAGTCTTGTTTTTTAATAGTTAGTTCTGAAATCGAATTTAATTTTTAAATTTGTTTTCGTTCGCCGATGAATGAAGGGTTCTCTAGGTCCGACCAGTTGACCCAAAATATCAATCCATGTTGTGCCCAAAATATAGGTATTGACACTCACAAACAAGAAGTAAAGCGAAAGGAGAAATTGGTTACCATCAGAAAGTTACCGCAAGAATAATATCAAAGTAGTCGATCCAGAGCAGAGACAAAATATCATGATTTTCTTTGCACCTTGTATACTTACACTTACAAGTAGTAGGCAAGGCCTGCAACTCTCAGAAAATTCCCAAATTTGGCCAAAACACTTGTTTTAGTGAATAAATGAATGCAAATTTTTAATTTTTTTTTATGGTCACAATTGCGCGCGAAATTCAAAAAAATTTTCAAGACTTGGATTGAAAAGCTTATGGGGATCTAGGTACGATTTCTCGAGTTTCATGTGGTCCACCCTTTGCCATTCTCTTAATTTCCTTCACAAAACTGGAAATCGTACTATCTGCTGCAAACACAACCTCTCAATCCCACACAAGCTTGCTTGCAAATTGTGTAGAAAATATCAAACAAATACAATCCGGAATTTTGGTAAAATTATAGTTAAATTACGTTGAAGTTTAATGCAATTTTACTTTTTGACATTTACGTCAAAATTGAGATGTAATTTATGTTTATTAGAAATTTTTTATGCAATTAGTGTGTTTGATATGTGCATACAAATTTCCATGAATTTCGGGTTTTCTATATTGATGAGTGAAGCATATTTAGGAAATCGCGAATTAAACTCAAGAAATCGCGGGTAAATTCCCATAAGCTTTTCAATACAAGTGTTCAAAATAAATTTTTTTCAATTTCAGTGACCATAGACAAAAATAAAAAAATTGCATTCCATTATTCACCAAAACAAGTGTTTTGGCCAAATTTGAGATTTTTCTGAGAGTTGCAGGCCTACCCTACTACTTGTTAGTGGTCTTCACAACGACAAACATGAATACTGATGTGTCATTACGTATATCGTCATATATTTATGAAATTCTTCAGTTGTGTAAGATTACACAATGCAAAACCCTTCAACAGAGGAGCCTATGTGGAAAAGGTGGAAAGTATACGAAAGTAAGTGTCGAGATCACTTCCACGCACAATTGTGACGTAAATGCAACAATTGCTGTTGAGAATGCTAACTTAATTTAGAAAACTAAGAAATCATCCCCAATTGTCAACCCTCATCCCTTAAAACGTAAACTCTAAATTTTTCAATGTCATAGCATTAAGATTAGTTTTAAGCATCTTATGTTTTGTCATCGCTTCCACGTATGCTTCCAACTAAGTAATCCTCCCTATTCTTTTTGTAAATTTTGGTCTAAAAATCATTTGCTCTTGACTAAAATAAATCAGTCATCAACTAACTTTGGAGCGAAGCTCTTGTCGTTTTTCCAGCCACTTCCGGTTTAATTTATTTAAAAACAACGCTTCTTTTTAATTTCAAAGTTAAAGTAAAGTTTTCTTGAACCAATAGCTCCTTTGAGATTTTGAGTCAAGTTAGGCTTAAGCCTTTAAGTCCTTCCAGCGACTTCAGCGTTTCAGCGATTCCCTCCCAGTGCCCCCTCCAGCGCCTGGGAGTCAGCGCTCCATCGCTTCACAAGGACGTCCTCGTCTGGACCACGCCCCTTTGGATTCAGCCGTTGAGGTCAGGTCAGGTCATCAAGGGTCACGGGTCATCCGTTGCTTGGTCACTCTCCTGGAGGCCCTGCGCTTCATTCCCAGTGATTTCCCTTTGTGAATGGCCATTGTCTGCACTTTTGTGCATTTGCCAGAACTTTGAGTGAGTAGTGTGCTTAGTGGGTACTTTGCTTACAAAGGTTGGATATAGCCTTGGATCCTTCTGAAACGGTACCAATATTCACTCCTACTCAATTTCTGTCATTTTCACCTTTCCCAGTCATTAAGACATTAGCCAATTAGAGTTTTCTCATATTCCAAATTTTTGAGTCTAAGGAACCTCTCCACTTACTACTTCTTCTCAAGTTCGAATTCTCTATTCAATTGGCATTACATTTAAAATTTCTGACCAACTTCATTCCAAAATTCTGTACATTTTCCAAATTGGCTTTAAAGAAGTTTCCTTTCCAAATTTAAGTCAAACTTAAAGTCATTTTCCAAATTACGCCATCTTTGTTTTCCTTTGGCACACGACGACTCTTTTCAATTGCAGCTTTGGAAGCAGCGCATGCCAATGCTTCAAAGACCGTTAAATACACTAACAATTGGCTCCGAACCTTCCAGAAGTTCATGTCACTCCGGCTGCTATACGAAAAAGAATTTTTGAAATGCAAGCTAGACTAGAATTAAGGTAGGAAAAATAATGGTAATAATACTTATGACCAAAGTTAACATGTTTGGTGTTGGGCCAGAATTCAAGCGATTGTGTGAAGGTAATAATATTTATAATCTACTTCTTAGTAGTAAATAGGAGTGGTCTTGTGCAGTCCTACGGACTACTGACATTTGTCATCAAACTTTCATGTTCTGGAAAAGACAAGTCTGGAGAAAAATGGGACAAAGTTTTCAGCGGAAGTTTCCGATTACTTTTTATTTTGATGTTTACTGGAGGTTGGAACCAAGAGAGAATTGCTTCTCCAACTTGTTTCTTTTGCAATTACTTTTTAATAAATATACTGCGGGAGCTGTTCAAAGCACTTTCGTACTATGTTACCATTTTAGTTCAGTTGAAGGTAGGCAATTTTTACCACAAGCAACAGCTTTACACTAGAATGCAGTCCGGCCCCGAGTCCGAGTCCAAAAAAATTTCCAACCTAGCCTAGAAAACGTGGAAACTACATACTGAAAAGTTTGGTCAAAACTGTTTGGTCTGGTGAAACAACTGATTCCGTACCCAAATACGCGTGGTAGTTTACTACATTTGACTAAATACTATTTTACACCATACCGTTAAATAGTGGTAATAGGGGGCGAACTGTGGGAACGTGAAAAAAATCGCAAATTTAATTAAGTCAGGAATTAGTGAAATTAAGGATAAAACCTTGGAATACTGTTAAAACCACCCAAATCACGTAATTTCAAACACAAAAAGGCGTTAATTCTGCATTAATTTCCTAACTGCTTTGTCGATCGTTTGTTCTAAGCTTTTTATGTAAGTCGAAGGACAGACTGTACACGCAAATTAGCGGAACCGTCAAGCACAAGGTATAACTACGGATAGTGTACTTTATCTACACCAACATTTTTTGCGCGAATAGATAATTGTAAAATAATAGTTGTATAAGCAAACACATTTTTAATGCTATTTCTGTCTGCATTTGAATAGCAAATATTGGTGTAATTTGTACTGGTGTCAGACTTTAGAGTGTTATTAGTGTTTTGCCACTCAAAGTCGCGTGTTTTAATATTAAAATTTGTAAAAGAAATTATTATGAGAGATTAAAGTGAGCAATTTCGTTCTTAGCTTTTCCTTTCGCTGAAATCCCAAAACGCCAATGTTTATCATGAGAAGAAAAAAATTAAGCGCTTCAGGAGATATTATCAAGGCATCGATATGCGTTCTAGTTACAATTGTAGGTATTCGGTCCGCGGTTGTTGGACGTTATCACGGTCAATAGGTTTATTCCTTACAAAGTACTACCGAACAACAATATACTATACTCACAATGCACAAACCCTAGTTTGTGGTTTCAAAATTTGGAAAACTTTAATCTAACCGCGCACAACTAGTCGCCGACTAGCAATACAAGACCGTTTTTCAATGGAGAAACAATGATATTATCATGGAATTTATTGAAAGTTCCATTTTAAATATTGTTTGGGAATTTTTATAAAAATTTAAATTGATGAATAAAGTTGAATGTAAAAGGGAGGGCTTATTTAGCGTATATGATAATTTATAACTTTTCGCAATCGCCCATGAATCAGAGATTATGCAACCATTTACGTTCGGGATCGAGAATAGATATTAACTGAAAAGTTCTATGAAATGGAAAAATTTGAAACGTAAAATTTGCGTTGTTACCGTAAACATCAAGTTGCTAATTGGTAGGAAATTTTTCAAGCGTTGAAGTTGCTGGCGTCGTAATTAAATCATGCGTAATCTCCATAATTGCGTTAAGTTTTCGGGCTAAATGTCTTCATTGTTGTATTCCCTTGCCTTGCCGAATGCAAATTTCCCCGTTTCCGAGACTGCATTTGTATTTTCTAAAATTAAAAGACAATGAAATTATATTATTATATATATTTTATTATATATAAATATTTATACAGAATACTATACAGTATGAAGAAATTGTTTGCACGTTTGAAGTATGTTTATGAATAGCACTAAAGCATCGCAGAAGTAACTATATGCAATTTGTTTGTTAATTTATGTGGAGTGCAAGTGGTATGGCAAATAGATCATGCCTTACGAACCATGGCACAAATTACCATTAGCCTTAGTCACAATTTATGGAAGCAGGAATCACTGCTTCAATTGCAGTAATATTCTTTGGGTTCGTTTAAAGGTAAAAATTTGTTCTAAAACATACCTAACTTCTTGGCAAGGTGAAATCACGTAAACTTTATTG
>JAQFYP010003872.1:0-10373 GCA_034694865.1 Bilobella braunerae
ACACTGACTAATTCTAAATAGTTATTTAAATAATTAATGAGTACTGCCGTCTTAGGACGGGCTTATTTACTAGTTTGTATATAAATTATATTATCAAAATAAAGTGTAAAATATTCTTAATGTCGCACTGACCTCGATGGAAAACGCTAAGAATTTCTTCTAGAATTTGTTTCACAAGCTTATGAATTTTCCCGACGAGGATTATTAAAGTAAACATATTTTACTTTATTATGTTTGAATTTTAATTGTGATTAACTCTTAATTGTAGTTCAATTTGAGCAAAATTTACTTTTTGATAAAATATCGAAGCCGTCTGCAATACTGGTATGTTTCTTACAAAATTAAATTCTTTGCTTACACAACGTTTATTACTTCAATAATTGAAATTCAGGCACGAGGCAACATCGCTGAAGAACTGATCGATGGCACGGGAAGAGAAAAGAATCGGAACAATAATACATTTTGAAATCAAAATTTTTGTTTTTAACTTTCTTTGTAAAAAAAAAAAAAAAAGTAAAAAAAACAACCGGCTTAAAAGTGTTTTTGTTTGAAACAGATCAAAGCACTGGACAAGCCAAACTAAGCGCTGCAAAACGCTGTTTGGTAACATCGCTGGAAATACAAGCCGAATCTTCAGCGCTGCAGAAACGCCATTCACCAGTACCACTTTCACCAGGCGTGAATTTTGTATTGGAAAATCTAACAGGATTTTTAATTCCTAAATCAGTAAATTGTAAGAGACTATTCATTTGAATTATTATTAAACTAATAATTAATTTAGTTAATTATTAATTCAATTAATTAATTTAACATTTGCCAATGAATGGATCAATTGGGCCCCGTCGTCTTCGAGTGCTGAATTTGTTAATGAAAAATCCTGATTTTCCAATTGTTTACACTGCTGCATCAACTGTGTTCGTTCCGAGAGGTACGCAGCGTTTGTGTATCATCGCTGAAAAAGGACGCTGATTCAAAACAAAATGACGGTAACGCTGAAATTGGTGCTTGGTGCGCAAACTTCAAAACACCATCCCTATAAGCTTGTTTTGATATATTTGCCCAAGTTTTTCAACGAGTAGTATCCAGTGTTTGTTACCCCTTTGTCCAGAAGATGGTCATAAAGTATTCAAACGCAACCAGCGATCCAAAACGCACCATTCAGGAATCGCTGGGAATTTGTTGCTGGCCAACCATTCTTGATTTTTTAGCCAAATCCAGACCTTAAGCCGGCACTGAATGAGCTTAGCCTACTTTTTGTCCTACTTCGAGAAGAACACCGGGCGGCGCAGAAATCGCTGCTGACAGTTTATGTTCAGAACAAGATTTAATTTTTTTTTGAAAACTGCGACTGAAAAGTTTAAGTATTTTTAAATGTTTAAGAACGAGGGGAGAGCGACAGGTTGAAGAAAGTGAAATATCCTGGTGAGGACTACCATCAAATATTTTTAATTGTAATAACGTTTCAATTGTGTTTAAGTTATCATTGAAATTAAATTCTAATGAAGTTTAATTTTACCATGCGTATATGTATGCGTATGCGTAATGCGTATCCACAATGGTAAAGTATTTGCAATTGCACATTCGGAAAAAAATACGAAATGCAATAAACATCTCAAACTTTGATATTGAAAATTTTAAAATAAAACAAAAATACTGAAACTTTAAGAAATTTCTAAAAATTATCTAACTTTATTTAACTTTAATTTAAATCCTTTCATCTCAAGTTAACTTTTAGTTTAACTATAATTAAAATATCAATTTCCAATTGCTTAGGTGGATTTCAGCGGCAACCACGGATCGACCCTGGTAGGGTGTAAAGCTTCCGTAATCGGTGAAAATGCAAATATTAATTGAAAATCCCCATGGCATCTAACCTTGTGGTTGAAACGCTGCTAATCGCTGCCACTGGAAACTATCCGTGTTATAACCACGCATACACTATGGTTGAAGTTTCAAATCTTGCAGATGGTTTTTAAACGAGGCATGAGGTAAAAACGCTGAAACTAATCGTTGGCACTGAAAGAAAGGAGAATCGAAACGAAGCTTACATTTTGAAATCAGCGTTTGCTCAGCCCTGTGGAATTACCGTGGGGATTACGCAAATATTCCGTGCCGAATGCCGATTGCTTTTCAACTAGTATCACGTTTTTACGTCGCAGATCCTAGAAATACTTAAGACTTAACATTTTGTGTTCGACGTGTAATTGCTATGTCCACTAAATATTCTCGTTTTTTTTTCAACCCATGATTGAAAAGAAAAAGTTGTTAGCATAAACTTTACTTTAACTTTAACTTAACTCGCTTCAATTCAAATTAACTTTTAGTTCAACTACAATTTAAGTTTTAACTTCCACCTTTTTCAGGTGGATTTGAGCAGTAACTACGTTGGTAGAATGCAGCGCTTTAGTATTCACTGAAAATTTTAGGCTAAAGTCTCATTTGGAGTTGAAACGATGCTAATCGCTGCTGTTGGGAACCATTTAATTTTTGCTTATTTCTTCCATGCCAAGGAACTCTTCCGGGAGGGTAAATACGAAGAGGTTGAGGCAAAGGAAGTCTTTGTAAAATCGAAATTTAAAAACTTTAAGCTTTTAGAATCATTTTTATTTGAAAGCTTTTTAAAGTCAAATTTTTAATTGAGACATTTAGCAACCTCGCTGAAACTAATTGCAGACACTGGAAGAGAGGACATCGGTGACATCGCTGGAAATTGATTTTTTAATTGAATTATTTCAAACAATAACTAATGTTTTCAGGAACTTTTTTTTAATTTAAAAAAAAAGGTTTGCGCTACTGTAAATTTTATTTGTGAAATTATTATCTCCAAACTCTTGCTCCAGATTCCATCCTTCGATAAAATGAAGAGTTACAGAGCGGCAACTTCTTCAAGCTTTCCAACAAGCAGAATATGGCATCCGTTAGCACGTTTGTACAGAAATGAACCATTCAGTCGTGATCAGCGATCCAAAGCGCATTGTTTGGGAATCGCTCGAAATTTCCTGCTGGATTACTATTTGGGTGTTGGGTCAAGGTGCTGTGCAGGATGAGCTAAACCAACTTTTGCACTCCTTGGATAAGGGCACGGAACGGCGCTGAAAGCGTTTCCTCGGTTTTTTAAGAACTTTTAAAATTTTGGAAAAGTTGAAAACTTTACGTTCTATGGAGAAAATGAGATTTTCAAGATTTCGAGAGGAGATGAAGGGGGCAGGTTGAAGTCAAAATTATCCTGGTGATGAGTACTTTGAAAGATTTTTATTACAATTAAATTTTCAAATAAATGTAGCCTTTACTCAAAAAAATTAGAGGAATTACAAAATTTTTGAAAAAGAGAGTTGCAAACAAAGAAACTTCTGTATCAAATAAGCGAGGATTACCACGAAATTTTTTAATTGGTGCAATTTAAATCAATTGTGCTTCATTTTTTTTATTTTGATTAACTTTTAATTGTAATAATTTAATTTCTAAAATTCTGCCTTTGAGGCAAAATTGAAAATTAAAATGGCGAGAATGGCAAGTGCAGATTCGGGAAACAATCGAATTATAATTTCAACGCCGTATGAAATATTGAAGGATGTTTTCATTTTATTTATGTTTTTTTTTAGATCTCGTTGTGTCGCCTATACTTTTGGTTTATGTAGTTTTAATTTTGTTTTTTTGAGAACGTAATTGGAAGCGGGGTCGACGGTTTTGCAAACGGTAATTTCTCAATCGCTGAATTTTCGAATCAGAAAAGAATCGCTTTTCAAAAACCAACTGGGCTATACGACTCTGACACTGGAAATCACGCTGAAATTTTTGCTGTCCATTGAATATATTCGTTTTCCGTGTGAAGTAACAACGCCTGAGCTATACAATTTTAAGCTTGAAAAAATTAGACATGAGGCAAAATCGCTGAAACTGATGGCTGGCAGTGGAAAAGAGAACAATCGAAACAGTGTCTTTTTGAAAACAGCGTTTGCTTAGCCAAGTGCCATTATCTTGTGAAATATGCAAATTTTCATCGCCGATAATGGGGTTTGCATGTTGATTTTGCATGACTTGTTTTCTTGCAAAAATCAAGCTCCAACGTACTGTTGGCTTTCGTTCGATCAACGCTGATGGCTCCACAGTATTTGTAGCCGACACTATTTCAACCAAAAGGTTACTTTTTTGTTCAAAATAAATACGCTGTTCAAAATCTTGCTTTCAAAAGTTAAAAAAAGGTGATTTGAAATTTTGAATTTTGATCGAAGTAGATCAATAGGGTAGATGTTGCTACGAAACACTACAGAACGCTGTTTCTGATCGAAGTTTCTGAATTATCCCGTTCAAATTACTTTGATAATTTAATTGATAATTTATGGCCCAAAATCCATGTGTTCATGCTTTGACCAAGCCTAAGTGCAACTAAAGGTATTTTCAAGAAAATTCAGAGGAATTGCCCTAAATTAAAAAATTAATGATTTCTAATTCAGGTGTCCTAAGATCCGAATTAATTTATTTTAATGGCATGCCAAGCGCTTCAACAGGGTGTCTAAAAGTGGTGGAATAAAGTGCTCCAACCGTCCACCCCTTAATATTGATAATTTTGGTTAAAAAAATTGTGCCAAAATTTCAGATTTTAATGTCAACTCTAGACCGTACGTACCCAAACATCCCCTCAAAAGTTTTCAGTATTCGTACAATGTTGGGAAGGTTTTTAGTGTTTAGCAAAATACCGGAAAGCCGCGAATACTCGTTTACCCTTGTGGGGGAGGGAAATATGGGTGGGGTCAAAATGATAGGGGCGGGGAAGAACTGAGACGCGAAAAATTCCGGCAAACCCCGCGGGGGTTGAAAAGGGGGAGGGGTCAGGGAGTGGTACGTCTTCGAACCCTTGCCCCCAACCGAAATCGTACCTCTTTGCCAGTTCAAAGGTCGCATACGATACTCAATGTTGGAAGCTTAGATAGGGTTTCTGGTTATTGCTCCTGGTGGTCCCAAATACCTGTATTCTTCGTGGTTGATGGAAACTTTTAGATTATTTAGATTAGTGGGATCTCAACGGTTCCCACTTCGACTCAAACACCCCATCAATACACCTAAATGCTTGTGGGGGAGGGGTGGGAGAATATTTGAATGAACCCCCCTCAATACCCCAAGTAATTATCTGGGGTTGAAGAGATGCGTCCAAGGGGGGGGGGGGAAATTTTGATGAAATTTTTTTTCGAATTTTTTTTTTTTGCAGATTTGGACGAATCTTTACGAATCTAGGACAGGAGGATTTTGTTAGGCTAGTCTACGTTACTCTCATAATTCTTTATGACAAAATTACTTGATTCACAAAACTAGCGCAAAGTTGGGTTTCGAAAGTTGCGAAAAATGGCACTAAATTCAAAAAAATTGTTGTTGATTTTTAAATAATTTCGAAATGGCTTTTTCTTCTCCGGAGTAGCACAATTGTAGTTTTGAAGTGCATTGCAATTGCGAAACACGGACGGATGACTGCACAAAGAAAAAAGTTAGACGAATACTATGGTGAAACGATTACAATTGGGTTCTCTTCATTTAAAAATAAATTTATTCAAAAATATCATTCACATTTTTAAATTTAAAATGGAATTATTTAGTAACAATGAATGTTGAATTCAAAAAACATATCTTGGAAATTTAGTTGTATATTTAGTTATGAACTTAATCAATTTATCAAAGGATCACTTCTGTGCCACTTCAAATCTTTGTTTCAAAAATTCGTATAAAAATTGGTGCTCCAGATACCATTAGTCACCGAAAAGTTAATTGAGTGTTTGGAATGCTTTTGGTTAATATGTAACCTAATTAATTAAATTACTAATTAGACATAATTAATAAACTTTTTTTGATAAAAATTATCACTTATATGCCAATTGAAATTCTTATGATCAAATTTATATTATCAAATTTTTTGAACATAATCAAATCTAAAATATTCTAATGACGGAGTGTTGCGTCAACTGGGTCACTCCCTCCGAGAGTTGCCCCGCGTTCTTGCCGGAAGATGCTAAGTTTTTTTACTTGGTTTTTATTTTTAGAACAAAAATTTAGAACATAACAGGTTTGAACATCTCTACCGTCCGTTTGAAGCCAAAATCTTGCAGACATTTAGATTTGAAACGTGCGGTGGAGGCCGGGCTTTAGATTTCAAAATTTTTGAACAAATTGGGAATGTGTTTTTGAATAAGAGGAAATGTTAGGATTTTAAAAAATTATACGAGAGTTTGAAAAAAAAATCTGAATTATCCCGGCAAAGATTATTCAAAGTAAAAATATTTTAATTGGGAGTTATTTCGTAGTAATTTTAATTGTAGTTTAGTTCTACGTTTAGAAAAAATTGCGATTCAAAAACCATTTAATTTTTAAAATTCGAATTCTCAAATCTAGAAGAAACCAGTGTGATGCCACGCTATTTATGATTTACATGTAATTTAGCACGGTAAATTTACTTGCTTAGTTCGCAATTGAAGATTGCCGTAAATTTGGACGTTTAGTTTTTTTTTAATTCTTTAAAAAATCTTAAAATTTGGTTTGTTTGAAAATAACAAAGCACAACAAATCTCTCATAATACAGTCGTGCGTATAGTGCTTTATATTTCCGCATTTTCCCAGGTACAAGTTGAGTTCAAGGACATTTTTCAACCAGTCAGAGAAGAGTTAGGAGAAATTTCAATTCGACCTTTGACCGTAATGCAAATTCAAAATTCTTTGATGTTTAAGATTGTTTTATTGTTCAAGTATTGAGCTGCAAATTTCTGAAAGTCCGTTTGCATTTTCCTTCATTGATGAATTGCTGATTACCGCTATTCAAAACGGCAACGATTAAAACAATTAAAGTTAATTTTAAAAATAATTTTACAAAAACAACAACATATAAGTGAATTACCAACGATAAACCAATACGGTTTCTTGATTGCTTGTTTCTCTCAACTTGGTATTTCATAAATTTATTTGCATTCATTTTCGGGAATCTAACTCCGGCTCCTAAATTCTACACTTAAATTCTAAATTTTTTGCCTCATTTTTCTAAAGTTTTGTACAAATTTCAAAATTTAAAAAAATACTTCAACATTTTTTCCAACATACTCCAAATTTTCTAAAAATTAAAAACGAATACTGGAGTCTACCGGACAAAAACCTCGATTCGTATGATTGACAAAAGTGAGAAGAGGTGAGCCTTTTAGGTGGGAGAAGAGATGCTTGTACATTTTTCAAGCAGATTTTTTAGAAAAAATTGTTCTAAATTCCAGGACTAATTCCGTTGATGATAAATATATGATTGCCATTGAAGTGAAACTCCAGCACCCTGTTGCCGTCTGTTCAAACACATCGCTCCACTACTGTTCTTGTCGCGGACACTTTTAACATAAAATAGTTTTTAAACAGTTTCTTCAAAAATTTGTTTTTAATTTTAAAAAGTTGGCTTGAAAGTGCTTTTGTTCAAAATTAGATCTAGGTGATGGATGCCGCTTTGAAGCCCTGCAAAACGCCTACATCAAAGAGAGCACTGAAAATCCCTGGAATGGTTCTGGAAGACGGATGAAAATTTAAAACTCCAAAAACCTGATCGCTTCAAAACTTTCAAGCGTCAGTACAACTTGAGATTTTTTTTGACGCTGAAAGGTATTCTATTACGGTTGAACTGTGCATGAGCGACCTTCCCCAGAACTGTGAAGACGGAGAATGGAAAGTAGTTTAGAAAGCAAAAATTCAGCAATTAGGAGTTCCATTTCCATTGCTCCTGGAACTTAGCCATTAGGATCGAAATCATGTCTCCAGCAATACAGCGATTTGCAATCAGTGTCAATTTGTTCTGCTCTTTTAATACCAGCTCCTTACGTCCACTTCACTTCCAGTTCCAGTGCCAATAGCTGCCGAGCACTGATTCAAGCCCTGTTCAAACTAAATGATGTTCCAGATTTAAAACTTTTTGAAGAAATTAAAAACATTCTGCGAAATCGCTCTAATTCAAAATTATAGGATTGAAACAAAAAATAGCAATTACTATTTAATTAATTTAAATTTAGATCAACACTTTAATTCTAATTTAGTTTTAACTATGGAAAAAGTTTGATTTGTAGTTTGATTTTATCTTCACGAAAAATTTGTATCCACAATTGCGAAATTTTGACAATTGCAATTACTCTCTTTGAAAAACAAAATCGGATTAAAAAAAATTCTTGTCCTTGTTCAAATAACCCAATTCGTTACTGTTTTTTAATTATTTTAACAATTAAAAAAATTACCAAGGTTTTTTTAAATACTTGACTATTTGTGTGACAACAAATTTGCATAAGTGAAAGTAGTACCCTAGACAGAGAATTAAATCTAACTCAATATCTGCCGAATTACTTTACTATAAAACATTCGGTATTTCGCCGCACGCAACTCGAGCAGGAGTGAAGAATGCCAATTTTGAACTTGCCAAAAAATGTCATCTAGATGCCACTCCTGGAGAGTCCGGCGCCGCAAATAAATTTCAAGAAATTACGCAGGCGTACACTGTCCTGCTCCGATGACCCGTTGTGTTCGTGACGAAAACCGGGTTTTCTCCACGAGGGTTTTGTGTTCAAAGGTTCGCGCCCACAGTCAGGCGGAACCCAATTTTAGTGTGTTTTAGAGTATGTGTGACAGTGCAAGTAGTGAGTCCCAGGGGAAGGGAAGTCATGCTGCACTCATTTTGAGTTAGACTAATTAGGTCAACTAATTAGTTGTTTTTATTCAATTAACGTGTAATACAGTCAGATTCGAGTAAATAAAGGAGTCATTTTGTCAGTCAAGTCTTGTCTGAGTCGAGAGTCAATGTCACAGGAGTCAAGGGCCCTTATGTCATCGTCTCTGGGAGGCTCGTCTGTCATTTTGGACTCATTCGCGAGCAACATCGGCGAGACTCGGGAACACTCGGGTCTCCGCCATTTCACGTTGCGTCAAGAATATGATGTTAAACTGGCAATGCTAGAAAATAAGCTCCGCCCACAATATCCCGCTGCTTTGACTCCGCCCCTCCAAAACGTCACGAAATTAATTTCGGGTTCGGAAATACTACATAGACGCTGAATCGCTTAACGTGAAGCATAAATTATTTGCTTAGTTTCAAGCATATACCATTTTGCTTCATCTCTCATGAACCTTTTTCTTGATTTCAAGCATATATCATTTTGCCTGAACTAAAACTTTAAAATTTAAATTGTCCTTTTATTTTTAAGAAAATTTGTAATTTGTCTTTAAGCAATGGAAGCCATTACGCAAATTTTTTTTATTAAGGTGGATCAGGAGACCCTCCAAATGCCCCACCGCACGGTTCGGGGAAAAACCAGCTTTGACGTTTTTGGCATTCGGTGGACCTAAAAAAAAGTCGGTACAGGTGAAGTAGCCGCTATTGCACAAATTCATTCATATCTTACAATGCACTGTGCATCTGAGGTGAAGCCCTGTGCAACCTATACTTACCTAAATTTTAAACCGCATTTAAAATAAAAACTTCATTTTTGCGCTCATATTTTTTCTAACTCGAAAATTAAAATACTTATAACAATGAATAATGCTTTATCTTTTTTAAATTGATTAGTTTCTTTTTTCAAAACTATCGCTTTTGTGCCACTTTAATATTTTATCTTAAAAATTCAGCTAAAAATAATTTAATTGCAGATCCGAAGACTCTTTGCCTTTGACGACACTAATTTAGTGAATTAGAGGTTAATTGATTTTGAATTGTTAATTAGGTTTAATTGAATAATTTTCAGCGTGTGATTGAATCAATTGTGCGCCGCTGTCGACGAGTGCTGAGTCCGCGTCCGAAATTCCCATTTTTGAATTCTTTACGCACTGTTCACTCCATCCGAGTCAGCGTTCTTGAATCGCTGAAAAGAGACAAGATTCAAAATGGCGGTAACACTGAAAATTAGCCAAACGCTTTACATTACAAGTTTTCCAACGAGCAGGATCCAGCGTTTGCCAGTGAATTTTTCCAGATCAGCAATCAGAAACGCTCGGTTTGAGAATCGCAGGGAATTTGTTGCTGGCCAACTAGCTTCTGCCCAATTTTTTAGAACACGATTTTCAAAATTTTGGAAAAGCTGAAAATTTGAGATTGAACAAAAAATTTGAGTAATTTTAAACGAGATGATGGTTGAAATTTTTTCTAAATTTCCCGCGAGGACTTTCTACTAACAAGGAAATTATTTTTGATGTCCCCTGTGTTTCACGACGGGACCTATGCAGTTTGATAGTCCAAAGGGTTCGAAAAAATTACCCAATGGGAAATTTCTGCCAATTGAAAATTGGCGGAGATGTTCAAATTTTTTCAGTTTGGAATTGCACGGGAGAGATAGGAAGAGTCCGGCTTCCGGATTTCTCTTTCACAGTTTTTCCTCTTTCGCTCA
>JAQFYP010003873.1:0-10372 GCA_034694865.1 Bilobella braunerae
GTCACAAAGTAGGAATCAATCTCTTTAGCTTCAAAGTTGGATAATTATGTTACAAATTCACAAAGCGATACAGATCAAGAGATGGCAAAGATTTTGGACGATAGTTTTGACAAATTTTGACGTCGAATATTGATATAATTGATTGTAACCGATTGATTAAAAGATTTCCAAAGTTTGGAATATGTGACCACATTCAAAATTTAGACCAATGTTTGTTTGAACAATATTTGAAATCATGTAAAAACGTAGTTTCTTTTCGTAAACTGCTAAGCAAAAGATAAGAAATGATTCTGGAAAATTTGTTTATAAAAAATGATAATTTTTACTTCAACGACATCAAATAAAAAACATTGTATTGTTGTAACTATCCAAATCTAAAATTATAATAGTTCAGGTGCGTCATAGTTTATTCTATTTATGACTGCAAAATTTAAATTGTTAAAAATTGTTTTACATAAGTTGAAACAAAACGTAATTCTTAAAAGTTAAACCCACTTGCTTCACAATTCAAATCATCAAAAACCCGTTTTCCAGAATTTACTTTTCTCAGGCTTTCAATTCTGATCGACATTTTCAAAACGTAATTACTAGGTATTCAAAAGGTATTATTATTTTTTTTCTATTGTTTTCAAAATTAACTACCAAACAGTACTTGTATATGAAAAACATAAAAACCCTCGTAAAATTTTTAATACTGGGAAAAAAATTGCAGGGAAATGGCAAGTCTTCTGTTTGCGTTAAGTACCGTGTTGATGACTTTATTATCCTCACACGTCATCCTTTTGCACTTTTTTGAAAATGTAGTCACGCCCACTTGCAATCAGAGCGCTAACTTTCAAAAAAAATTCTAAAGCGCTCATCTCCAGAAACTTTGAATTTAGGGCTTCAGCTTCAAATAAGAAGATTTCTTTTCATTTATACCTGCTGAAGCACTTCGAGGAAGCGCCTCCTGATTTGAATTTGGCGCAATTTCGTGCAATTCTGCAACTTCCGCTTTTGCAGAAATGCAGGTTTAAAAAATGCGGAACTTGCAGAACTAGTGTTTGAGTCTAATGGATACTAATGATGTCCTTGATTTTCCGTCTTTAACGACTCGCTGCGAGTAATAGTTGGCTGAATTCTTTTTAGAGTTTTCCTGCAGCCTGCGTTCTAGAATTGAGCTGTTTAAAAATTGGAGCTGTGCTCCGCTAGTGTGCAGCGGTAGTACCATTTTTATGGTTTTTTGCACAATGCAAAATTGAGATGGTTGCAAATAATTTTGCGAGTTGTGCGCGCAATTTGAAGCCAAGATCTCGAAACCTGCAATTTGGCTCCTAAGGGTTGTCAATCAAATGCTGTTCATCCCACTTATGCAAATTAGTCCACAGAGACGTAGATGAGGAAGTATTTTCGATAATGCGGAGATGTGGAAAAGCTGTCAACCATTTTTTTTTGCTTAGTAGTATTGTTTAAAAATATTAGAAAATAAAATATTTTAGAAAATCGATAACAAAGCATTTAGCGATAGTATTTTTTTTCACTTTCTCTGTCATTTCGTTGTCATTTCGTTTCGTTTGTCACAGTGGACAGGAAATCCATGAGAAATCTTGAATTATAGCTTCTGACTTTGGTTTGAAAAGAGTAAAACTAATTTTCTCTGACTCCGCCCCCAAATCTTCGAAAATCTAGGATTTATAAATGAAATAAAGTTTACTTTCACCCAAGTTGTGCTGGGCGGCGAAGTTCACAATTGGGCAAATTTTCCCCTAGAAGAGAAATGGTTGTGACATGGATCTACACCGCGTTCTCTCTATTAATGATTCTCAAAATCAATACATTTTCTTTCGCTTTCTCTTGGAAAACTTTCACAACACACACAACGTTAGGTTCCAACGTTTCTCTCACAACGTTAGGTTCCAGGAGAAACTGCGACTATAAATTTGTTCTACTAGTTTTTACCAGTGGGATTACAATATCTGGCTTTTAAATACAGAGGGTTTTACTGAATACACCAAAACTGCTTGTCATTAATGCAATTGACGTAAATTCAGTTTTGATTAATTTTTATTACAATACAAGAATCCATTTACAATCATTTAACATCAGTGTTTAAGAATTGCACTGTATATTTCTAAAGACGGGGATGACAAATTGGGGAAAATTACCAATGGAAATCTTGTAAGAATTGACTGATTGAAAAGTATGATGTAGGAAGTGAGTGATCAGTGTTATTTGTACCTTTGACATGACACTACATTTTGACTACAACCAAAATACAAAATATTGGAATTACATTTTGTACACGTGAATTCAGTGGGCGTAGGTTTGATATTGCCTGAAGGAAAGTATTGTATTTAAGAAATGCGCTTCGTAGAATGTAATTAACTCTGACAATGGAACCTCGCGAGCTTGTCCCATTAGGACGGAATCTCGGTTGAAGGAATGAGAGTGGGGTTGGGCCATCCGGAACTTTGTCACAGCCTCCAATGAGAGATCAAGGCATGCTGTCCATAGCAACGCCCTGGCAACCAAAGAAACATGGCTGACAATCACAGAATCGCTTTCTCCTGTCATTTGCTAATCTTTCCTAAGTCACTGGCTTTCTCCGGACAGTAATTTATTAGACCAACTTTCTCTCTGCCTCCTTACTCATTAGAGCCAGTATAAAAGTGCTCTTGGCATCCACGGAGGCTCCCTTAGCTTTACGTTGGCTTTGTTAGGTTTAGCTCAAGTTTTTGTTAGGTTGCGTTAGGTTGGAGGAGACTCAATTTATTGATTGCCTCTGTTTAAGGGAAGGCAGAGGGGACTGAGGTAATAATTCCAGCTCACTTTTATCCGCTCTGTTCAAACGCCAAATTCAAAACAAAACAAAAAAGGCTTACGCGAAAAGAAAAAGATATTGTCAATTTACGGCCAATTCCCTTACGTATCTGCCAATTTAATTTAGTTCAATATACTACAAATTCAAATCAAACAAGAATTTATCTTAAACGGCAAACGCTTTAAAAACAAGACTAACATGAACAGAAGCCACAATTTTTATTTTTTAAAAGCTTCATTTTTTTTTATTTAGAAGTCGTTCAAATTATATTTACATTTACTTAATATTTCTAATGAAAACAAAAGTTCCACCTCCAAGGACCCTTTATTCGATAATTTGCTATTTCTTCTAAATTCACAAATTATTGCATTTTAAATACATGCTTGAGTAGCGTTCTCAGTACACTAAGGTAAATCTAGCGAGTATAAATTGACTGACGTGCAATTCAACAAAAATTTCTGTAGCAACCTTGTATCGCTCCCTTAGACATAACTTCTCTGACTTTGATTTCTATTGTACAAACAAAGAGAAAAACAGCAAAAGTTGTCCAGGATGTTTTGTCCTGGACAAAAGCCTCACTTTCCATTGTAGCCCTCCCAAAGAGGACTTGAAGTATCCTTGCCTATTCTACAATTGGAAGCTTAATGCTCTCCAGTCACGACAGCACAAACAACAACGATGCATTCCAGCAGAATGCCCTGGAATTCCAGCAAGTTACCCCAAATCCAAAACCTCCAAAAGATTAATTAAAAGCTTTGCAACTGTGTACAAAATTAATTAATTGGTTCATTTGTCGAACAATATATTTACGTAACTAGTTGTTTAGAATTATTTTTGAATTTCTAAACAAATAAATTCAAACTGAAGCTTCAAATATTTTACGGATTTTTAACTGCTTCTAAAACATACAGCATTGTAACTAGATAGTTTTTTTCTAATCCGCAAAAGAGAACCTCAAATTTTATTGAAATGGTTCATTTTAGATGATGATCTTTAAAGGGGAATTTGATGTTGGTTGTTGTTTGAATGGAGAAAGCAGTGAAAGCAGAGGGTGACTCAGGGTTTCAATGTGTTTTATGTGTTGTTCTAAAAGACCGGACGTGTCTCGGGCGTTGTACTTTGGCCTAACAGCGGTGCACGGTGCTTCAACGATTTTTTCTAGAATGGGAATAATGGGGACTTCCATTTGCGCTGGCAGAGAAAAGTGGAGCAATAAAATTTTCCTTGAACTTCACTTTTAATCAAGAAGAAAGGCTTCGCTACTCTTCGCTTTTTTTTTACAAAACCTTTTTTTTACAAGCCCCAAAACTATTTGTAACTTTCCTTGCAATTTATCTAAAATTTTAGAAAACTACATTCAAAAATTTAGGAGCAGGGTTTGTAAAAAAATATTAATTTAGATGGACAAGACGAACATAGATAAGTGTCTGGTCGTAAGTTAATTGATGAATAATTCAGGGCCTTGACATATAAGTTTGAGAAGGGTGGGGCCCTTGGAAGGTGGGTTGTAATTAAGGGCTCCTTTCCAGGTGGGTAATGATGTTGTCTGGATGCAGAACAACGGAATAGAAATGAAATATTTATGACTCAAACAGGCATTTCCTGGGGATTAACGCTGTACTTAATGCCATTGCAACCATTCGGAATATTTCCCTGTGAACGCATTACCTTTACACTTAAGTCCAAGTGCTGTCAACCACAATCAACTAATTAACTGCCTAATTAACTCAACACATTAGCGTACAACTTAATTTGCTTCATGATTACATCTAGCAGCTTTCCAGGAAATACCAGGAACTTTAGCTTTAATAGCTTAAACATTAAAATAGTTGAGTTGTTATGGCTAATAGTATCCCATTTTTCAATTCTTAGAAAATTCTCAGCTATGCTTTCACTGGTGAAAGATAATAAAGATATCGACTATGATATACTCAAAATACAAATCGATTGGGATATAAATGAAAATAGCTATCGATTCAGATATAAATAAAGATGTGAGTGACAGAGAGATGGATGATGGGAACGGGAGCATCAGATGGATATTTTGATATTTAGAAAACAATTTATTTCCTTCAAAGTCCGTCCGGACTCCCTTAAAAAATGCGTTGCTTCGCTTTCTCCATTTTCTAATTTCATTGATTTCAGGTGGGGAAACACATTAGTTTTAACAGACTCACACTCAAACTTTGTATCCTAGCGTGGAATTTCGCCCATTAAAATTTTTCATGGCAAATAGGTCAAAATGCTGTCTGAAATTACTTCCTATTCCTATAAAAGTTCCTATTCACCTTGCTTTAAGGGACATAAAACCCTTAAATGTGTCAAGGTGCTCTGCTGTCAAGAGTAATTGTTCAGATGATTTTGACATAAGATGAAGAGCATGGGGCCCTTTGTGTGGAGTGCGTGGAGCCTCGGCAGGACTCAAGACGTCCCTCAAGGGCTCCCCAGGGGCCTTCTTCTGAGACAATTATACCTCTACTCATTGCCTTTCTACAAACAGGCAAAAACGTTCAAAAACGCTGCTAATTGCTGAAAAGCAATATAGTTCCTTGAAGCATTGAAAGTTATGTAAAAAATGCTTACATCTCAAAGTGTTGAGTTCAAGTCCTCGTTTGTTCATTATTTCTCGTTCTACTATTATATATTACAATACTGTCTATCTACTACTATTACAATTTATTGTGGTATGTTACAAGCTTAAAATTTTTGTTCAATTTAAATGTGTTCACTTCAATTCGGCTACTCTAACTTAATGATAAATCAATTAAAGTAATCGATGCGAAGTGAATTAAGGACTAAAACAATATTTCACGCTTTGTAGTTAAGGAGCCCTTAAGGTTCCCTCGACGCCTCCACTATCTGCCAGATCAGCGCATCGCAACCGAGCCCCTTCAATTAATGCCTTCTGACTCACTCGGAAGTCATTTGTCGCTGCCTAGTACCGTTTCAGTGAAATAAACGCACTGTTACAGAATCAACCAAAGTCACCCAATGGCACTTCAAATTGCTCCAGAAACAGCCGAGACATTTAAATTAAGTGACACGCATTAATCTTACAGAATATTTAAATAAACCGTAAAAATAAATTCCCAACTAAGGAGAAATCTGGTTCAAATGTCTTCAACCGTTAAAAAATTAGGTACCTCAATTACAGTAGCAACCATAGCAAATACAAACTTTCAAAATTTGGCGCAACATTTTGGAAAAATTTACTGGAAACTGTTACATTTCTGATCAACCTGCTTTAACTTTTGGTTACACATGAGTAAAGCGATGTTTGTATTGGTCGATTTCAAAAGGTCAAAGGTCAACTTACCTTGAAAGTAGCTTTTTGTGCAGAGGTAGGAGACTGCAAGGCGCAGAATGAAGAGTCTGTCTAATGTAGACAAAATGTTTTGTTCAAACGGAAGTAGCGATGCAAGAGTGTCCAGCTCTGAATTGAATCGCTCGCGATGTCACTTCGAAGGGTTGCTCTTCACGACGCCGTCTTTCGGCGGCGGCTTGATGCTGGAAAAACGTTAAAAAAACGTAATAATAGAATTAGAATAATAAGGTACAATAATGCTAAAAATCTCCATTCAATGCTTCCTGCCGCAACACCAAATTTCGAAAAGGGCCCTTGAGAGCCCTGTAAGGGTCCCTTGGCAGCTATTTTTCAGCCGGTGACTGACATTGAGGAAATGATGATTGTTACGCTCATAAGGGAATGCTGAGATTCGCTGCGACCAATAAAAATTCAGAAGAAGCTTCCTTCGATTCTATATAATTAACTCAAGGGCTAATTAGTGAGAACTACAAAATATACTAAGAGAAACAGGAAGGGATGTTTTGCAAGCGTTGGAGAGATGCTGGCAGTATTATGCTGAATGTTGGAAATAAAAAATGCTGAAATGCTTCACTTGTTTCAATTTGAGTGTTTCAAAGGATCATAAAAGCCCACCAACAGCGAAACTGTAAGAATTATTAAACCAAACAGCCATTCTCGATCAAAACAATGTTTGACGAAATTATACACTGTTTAACACAAATTCCACCTTATCAAGAAATGTAGCCACATGAATTGCCCAAGAATTGACATGATTGAAAATGTTTTTCGAATAAATTGGCATTAAGCAATACATATTGCGAAAAACTTTGAGATAAAAATAGCTTATTGCTTAATGCTTGTAATTGAGCTATTTTTACAATTGTTACCTTAAATGGATTTATTTGAAGTCACAATGGAGCAGAGCCATAAATTTCCACACGTTTGTATTAGGGTTGCGTCTCAAAAAAAGAAATTCTGATTGTCGACACCTCGCAGGTGAGTTATGGTAGTTATTAATGGTGGAGTCTTGATTTCCATTGCAATGTGGAGAGGCGGGTAAATTCAAAAGACAAAAAAGAGGTCTTAATTTATTTTTGAGAACGTGATTCCTTGTGGAAAAGGCGGAGGAAGTGTCCAATGTATTCACAGCACTCGAATCATCATCAATTACTTCTACACCACTTAATGGGACTTCGAACGACACTTATCGACACTTAACGACACTGCAATATCGCTTGTTTGTATATTCTAAATTTTGAAATTCAGAATTCCAAAACTGTCAATAATCAACACCACATTGAATCTAAATCTCAAAATCTCACACCCATGTTTACTGTTACAAATGAGCATTTTGAAACACAAATATCATTGTACGGCAGTTATCTTTATTTTCTTTAGGAATTGTTCGAATACAATAATTTAAAATATTTGGATACAAAGAAGAGATACCTTTTTTTAAAATTACACTTGCATTTTAAATATGCTGATTTTAAATATTTTAGTTTTTATTTGAGAAATTTCTTTATAATAAACCTATTGTACCTATTCAATTGTACCTAGAAGAATTTTAGAATGAAAATGTAGACATTAGCTTTTGAGATGCGTTGTTTGAAATTTTGAAATGAATTAAGATTCAGTTTGGATGAACAGAGAGAACCAACTTTTTGTTTTTAATTTTCATTTATCTATTGCTTTTCCATTTCAAATTATTACTAATTTTTTTCTTGTTTAATGAAACTCCATTTAAAAATTAACATTGTCGTAACTTTTAGTCAATTATACCGTGCATCCCTTGATTTTTCCTTAATTTATAAAAGCCAAGGGCCGTTTAGTGGATTCCTTGGAAATGTCTCCAGAGAATTATGATCTAATTCAAACCTTAACCAGAACAGAGTATTGAATTAATTCAATTGAATTACCTGCATTCAAACGAGAATTCACAAGTTACGTCTCAGGATAATTTCCTAAAATGCATAATTTTGTTCAAAATACAATAGTGAATTAAAGATAGTTTATCAAAATGATGTCTGAAGAGTTTACAACGTATCAACCGGATTTGATTTTTGCTTGTTTGATTCAAATTTATAAATTTAAGCGACTGGGGTAGAACTTATTCTAAAGTGGATTTTACAGCAGCTTTTTTATTGTACACTATTGTGTTGAGTTTGCGCCGCTTTCTTTGAGCTTAATAAATAATGAGGCTTATTTCCTGGAATCTCATTTTGATCTTGGATTTTTAACAAAAGAAAAACAAAAGATGCGCTAGAAGATAGTGAATAAATCTAGTTTTGTATAAGAAAATATTTGAAGTGCTCCCTGGGCCCCCTGCTGCTTTCATTCAAATTAAAATTTCATTACTTTCGTGTACTTTCATTTAGAATAAAAAAAAACGTTTTAAGTCACGTTGAGAATTCTACGGTTTCAAATTTTCAGTAAAATGAAAGAACTAAAAACGTGTCATGCATCAGAAATTCAGACATTGTGCCCTCGGTGCTTCGCAGGTACAATTTAAAACAAATTTAGAACAAAAACTAATTTTTTGTTAAAATTAAAAACAATTAAAAAGTACGCCACCCAAAGCCTCGAGTTCATTACTCGGTTTTTGTGCTCATCAATAACAGATACGGCTGTGATGTCATGAAGGTACATTTACAAGATGAGAATCTTTTTCAAATAAAAAACGCATCTCCCATTTTCTAAAAAATCTTGCGTAGAATCAAACTGTTTAGATTGAAGATCAAGTTAGTTTTGATTGAATGTGAAGATGCAGAAGAAGCCTATTAGTCAACGCTTCATTGTTATTTTTTAAGGGCTCCTTTCCCATGAAATCTCATAAATTAAGGAAGAGCATTTCCATGCATAATAACTTATTAAGGATCCTCAAGAAACAACCTATATTTCAGGCGTAGAGGAAAAGGAGCAGAAACAAATGATTGTTTTCAAGGGTCCGGGGCCCTTAGGAGCACTTGCACTCAATGCAAGGGTTACTTTAGCCAGGAGTGAGTGGTCAGTGTGTCTATTGAAAATTTACAGAGCATGAAAAGGGTTCACTTGTGGCATATGCTTTGCTGTTTCTAAAATTGTGGAAATGCGGAAGTGCATTAAAGGCCCTTAATTCCCACAAAGAAAAGTTGACAACGGAAGTAGATTGGTCTGGACTTTTTGGAGGTACTTTGGGACAATTATTTTGGGATTAAGGGTCCCAAATCCCAGATTAATCGATAAGGGTCAGTTATGTTTTCCTTAATCGTTACATTTGTAAATACGTTAATTTACAATTTAAAATTTGTGGAGTAGTAAATTTTGTAGATTGACAACGTTACTTTGAGCAGAGGCGGGTGCTATTAAATTATTTAAAGTTGTACTTTTTTTTTTACAAGAACCAAATACAAGACAAGACAAAATACAAGTTTCTAGTAGGAATACATTGCCTACCTTTATTATAGAACGCTACTTTGATTATAATCTACAAAGACAAACCAACCGGAGTCAGTATACAGAGCCTTTTTAATTGACACTGAACGGTAGAATCAAAATTGAAGCAAACCGTTAGGCGAATTTTGAACTAGTAACTACAAGCTATTTTTAATACGGATATCAGTGTCGTGGCTTATAAGTTTTTCCCTATTAGAATATTTTTGAAGCGGCCGGTTCAAAATGACGCACTTTGTCCGCGCTGAACCCAAGTTCGTAAAACCAGAACCTAAATGAAATCAAGTTTAGGACAAACCTATCCACGTGATTCGACGTTTTGAGGTAAATGTTGGACAGGTTAATTATGGGTAACTTTGTGGTAGTCATTCCGGAACCAGGCGCCTACATCTGGAACACAACCATTTTCAAGAACACAGACTTAATCTGTTCTAAATGACCTCAAAACTGTTTTGATCGAACAATCGCAATTCTAAAACAAAACTTAAAGCAAGATTATGCGACACGAAACTGTTCACACAATGTCCCTACCTGCGGTAAAATATGATACACCATTTCATACAATATCTCTATTACACTTCTATAAAATGTGCGTAAAGACATTTCTAGGAATAAAAAAGTATGATACTTTTATCTGTCCTTTTATGTTACCCATCCTTTATTAACCATCATAAAAAATTGTAACACATTGTAAAAATTACGCTTTAAAAGGAGCGTTATTTGACATTCCCGCAAAGCGGATGATCAATATGAAATGAAGGGTAGGGATGTGGATAAGGAGTAGGAGCTCATTAGCATAGATGTTGTCATCAAGCAGGCACAACAGACTATCC
>JAQFYP010003874.1:0-10372 GCA_034694865.1 Bilobella braunerae
TTATTAATCGACTCGACGTTGGTGTAGTTGAAGCTGATTAGAATTGACTTGTGATTATTCAGTGGTTGTCTAAAGAATACAAAATCCGGAACGAAGGGTGAGCCCGTTCCGCCCGTTGACAGTAACGGAAAAACGAGTGTGGTCGTTTCCGTTGCGAGTGTGTAGAACTGATGAATCTGGAGTTGGATTAGCTTTAAATTATAGTTTTGTAGCGTGGCCGGAAAATATTTTGACCTAAAAAGCAAACAAAAAGGTCAAGAAGAAAATTTTCCGACGGTCATTTGCTAACTGTCAAATTCTAGGGTTCGTTTCAAAAGAAACTTCCAAATTCCATTAGTTTTTCGATCATAACTACACTAATTATATTAGAATTAGGAAATTACTAGTGAGACGATCCCTAAAATCTTACGGTTAGCAAATGACCGTGGAATAGGTTTAAAAGAAAAAAGTTTTCCTTTTTTAATTTGAGCATTCCGGAGAAAGCTGACTTTCACTTACCATTCCGTCTTGTAGTCGTCCACCACCAGAATAATAATGTCTTTGGTATTCCGCTCAATTTTGATGTTTGTGTTGGAGCTGTACTTGTCAATGACATTGGACACCGTGGTCGTGACCTCCTTGGTCACCGCCCCCGTCAACGACTGAACCCTCTGCAGAATTGACGTTCCGGACTTGATAGGGCTCGTTGGAGCCGAAATGGTCGATGACGGTTGACCTGGGTGGGGCGGCTGGGATGACGACGACGAGGCAGTTGATGACTGTTGACTAGGCCGCGGCGGGTTGGGTCCACTTACGCGACCAGTTTCCGACGACGCCGTCGACGAAGGCGCCTCGCTTTCATCTTGAAGGGCACCGTCGTTGGCGAGGTCACTCGACGAGAACCGTCGCTTGATGGCATTGACATTCGTCGAGAAGGACTGCTTGAAGGTATTAAAATTCAGGGTGACAGATTTTGGGGGGTCAGAGGTTACTAAAAAAGGTAAATTAGAGGAAAATGGTTACGCTGATGCAGCGTTTAAGGCCTTAGCACACGGGGCGGTGGTCGCCTGCTTCAATGTCGCCTCCGGAGCTTTCTCACTGACTAACGCCTTCTCCTTATCCCTTTTCTGTTTTTTGGATAATTTTTCCTTAGCTTTAGCCCTAAATTTTCAGAAAAAACACGAACCACACCCAGTGCTACGGAGAAAGGCCGAGAATCCACTTTCTCCGAAAATCTACTTTCTCCGTAACAAATGCCAAACAACGCAAAATTTTCTCCCGGAGAAAGTTTTGTAGTTGAAAATTGGCAACCGTGGATTTTCGATCTTGACATATGGGGTCCCCAACGGAGGGCCTCTACTTCTGCTATAGAAAATGCAATTAATAGTAGTTACACTCTAAATTAATTGATCAAAATTAGAGTTAATTTTTGTAAATAATTTGGCACAATTAGTTGACTAATTACTTTTAAATTATTTATTTTAAATTAAAATAACAGCAAACTGCGCATCATTGAGCCAGGGAAAAGTGCCGAGTTCTGCGGCGTATTTGAGACAAACGAAAAAGTCATTTCGCAAAATCCAAAATCGAGTCAACGGATAAGAACACGTTTGAAAGTTAGTTTAATTGTTTTTTTTAGTAATTGCGGTGTACTAACTAATTAAGTGTTGTAAATTGTTCAATTAATAATTGAAAGGCAGGTAATTGGTAGAGGTCACAAAAGGTCAAGATGGAAACGCCAGAATCGACAGGAGTTCAAGGACCCTGGATCCCTCAGGAAGAGGGCCTTCGACAAATTCTACAGTTACTGAAGGAGTCCCAATCGTCTGATAACAGTGTCCAGAGAATCGTTAATCAGGTAACGACTACCGAGGTCAATTAGTAGTGTCCGGGTCAAACTGAAAAGGCGAAAGGTCAATTTGCGTGTGATGACTGATGAGGCTGGCTTCACAAGATATGCATGACACATGTTGATGATGATGATATGGTTGAGTTGACACGATTTACTTATCCGTATCTAGAGCCTGCCTTAGCACACACGACACTTTAACTGCGGACTTGACACTATTTTTAATTTCATTGTCGTTTGTATATGTTGTTAATTTATTTTCTGTTTCTCTTTTTTCTGTTTGTTTCTAGAAATTGGATGACCTCAGTAAATATCCTGATTTCAATAATTACTTAATCTTTGTTTTAACCAAGTTAACCGCGGAAGGGAAGATTAACTTTTTGTCATCAATGGCCTCGTCTGATTCCATTGCTTATATTCAGGACGTCAGTACGTGTGAACCAGTTTTTTAATTATGTCTCTTTTAATACACTTAATTGTCAAAGACTTTGACACAAGATTGGCTTGTAAGTTGGGGTCCTTAAAAGATTGCTTTACCCTTAGATGATGCTACGCGTTCCCTAGCAGGACTCATTCTCAAGAACAATTTGAAGCAATACTATGATGCATTCCCGGTGGAGACGATTAATCTAATCAAGTATGAGTGTCTGAATAGCTTGAGTGATCAATCATGTTTGATTCGAGCTACGCTGGGAATCATCATTACTACAATTTATACAAACTCAAAGTACTGGCCAGAGTTAGTTCCCAGTTTGATCAATCTCTTGGACTCATCTTCGAATGATCCACAGTATGAGTACGGAGTCGAGGTTTGGATTAGTTTTTACTTTGAAAAGTCAATGTTATACACTTGTCAATAACTTGATTATGTTGAAACAGGGAGGGTTTTCAGCTTTGCAAAAAATCTGTGAAGACAGTTACGAACTGTTAGAAGCGGATGAAATGCAGCTGAATCTCCTGGTTATGAAGTTTTTACAATATTTCAACCACCGAAACCCAAGGATTCGTTCTCATGCGATCGCTTGCATCAACCAATTTATCTTATCAAAATCGAATGTCCTAGCGAATCATCTCGACACTTATTTGAACGTGAGTGGTTACATTTAACTAAGTAAATCGATTTGATATTTCCGATTAAAGTTAAAATGCAAACTCGGCAATGTTGCTTTAGAATCTCTTTCTTCTGGCTGGGGATGAGGATACTCAAGTCAAGAAACAAATTTGTCGTGGTTTGGTGATGCTACTAGATATTCATATCCAGCGACTCCTTCCGCACTTGAATTCAATCATTGAGTATATCATTGTTCGAACACAAGACCATGAGGAGACTGTTTCTCTAGAAGCTTGCGAATTTTGGTTGACGCTGGCCGAAACACCAATCTGTGTGGACGTTCTCACTCCGTACCTTGGCCGAATAATTCCAATTCTCGTCAAAGGCATGCGCTACAGTGAGATTGACATTATCCTCCTCAAAGGGGACGTCGAGGATGATGAAGCAATTCCTGATCGAGAAGAAGACATCAAACCACGTTTTCACAAAGGAAGAAATAAGGGACTGGATGATGATGACGAAGAGGAAGACGATGACGATCATGGTTGCAGCGACTGGAATCTAAGTAAGTAACTCGACAAGGAGATGCGTTTTAGTTAGTTGTTAATGAACTAATTATCTGTTTAACTTTTATTTTAGGAAAGTGTTCAGCGGCAGCTTTAGATATTCTTGCTAACGTTTTTCGAGATGATTTACTCCCAACTCTTCTTCCCATTCTTAAAGACACTCTATTTCACTCTGACTGGGAAGTTAAAGAGAGTGGGATATTGGCATTAGGTGCTATCGCTGAAGGTCAGTTTATATCTGTTTTGTGCTATTACTTCCATTACCGGAATTGTATACATTTGTCTTTCTATTCAGTACGAGTAGTATTTTCGTCTGGCGTTGTGCTTGAAAAATTATTTATAATTTTTTTTCTAATATAGGGTGTAGTATGGGCATGACACCGCATCTCCCTGAACTGATTCCGTACTTAATCTCAACTTTGAGCAATCCCAAGTCATTGGTCCGCTCTATAACTTGCTGGACACTGTCACGATACTCTCATTGGATTGTAGCTCAGCCGAACCATGTCTATTTGAAACCTCTTATGACTTCCCTTCTTGCTCGAATTCTGGACTCAAATAAAAGGGTGCAAGAGGCCGCTTGCTCGGCTTTTGCAACTCTGGAAGAGGAGGCTTGTACTGAACTAGTTCCTTACTTGAAGTACATCTTAGAAACACTTGTCTACGCCTTTAGTAAATATCAGCATAAGAACTTACTGATACTCTACGATGCAATCGGCACTCTAGCAGACTCAGTGGGCTACCATCTCAATAACGAGGAATATATCTCGCTCTTAATGCCTCCCCTAATTGATAAGTGGAATTGTTTAAAAGACGAAGATAAAGATTTGTTTCCTTTACTAGAGGTAAGTTATAATCTTAATTACTTTTGGTTCAACCTTAGTTGTCTATGATTTGCAATGTATTCATTCGTTTTAAGTTGAACCACGTAACCATTACCTAAGGGCGTTTCCTGGTATCAACTAGATTATTTAATTTAATTAATTTGTAAAATTGCTAACTAATATGGCAATTTTAGAAAGTTAATTTAATTATGCTTATCCCAACCCTTGTAGTGTTTATGTTAATTGACGTTCATTTCTCTTCCTTTTTTCCTTAAATTGGAAACAATTTTTGTAGTGCCTCTCCTCAATTGCCACATCCCTACAATCGGGTTTCAAGCAATATGCTGAGCCAGTCTACCGTCGCTGCCTCCATTTGATTGAACAAACACTCAATCAACAAATTGCCTCATCACACTCTACGAATTTCGAACAACCAGACAAAGATTTCATGATTGTTGCACTGGATTTACTGTCGGGATTGGCTGAAGGCCTCTCGAGTGAAATTGAATCGCTGGTGGCAAATAGTAATATCCTACCGCTGCTGTATCAAACGATGCAAGATCCTATGGCAGAAGTGCGTCAAAGTTCATTTGCCCTCCTTGGAGACCTAACGAAGGCTTGCTTCAATCACATCAAGCCCTACATCAATGAGTTTGTGAACATCCTGGCTCTGAACTTGAATCCAGAGTATATCAGCGTGTGTAACAATGCCACATGGGCTGTAGGAGAGATTAGTATTAAGTTAGGGAATAGTATGAAGGTGTATGTTAACCTAATTATAAATAGTCTAATTAATATCATCAATTCGAATGTACCTAAGACTCTTTTGGAGAATACGGCCATTACGATTGGGCGATTGGGGCTAGTCTGTCCGGAAGAAGTGAGTCAGTTCCTGGGCCAGTTCTCTAGGCGTTGGTAAGTCAACCATTTGGTTAAGCTATATTTAACGGTGTAATGACCTTGACCTTGATTTCGTTTTCCCTTTTTTTCAGGTGTACAAGTTTGCGTAACATTCGTGATAACGACGAAAAAGATTCAGCATTCCGTGGAATTTGCTCCATGATACAAATTAATCCAAGTGGACTCTTGCCAGATTTCATTTACTTTTGTGACGCTGTAGCGTCTTGGAGTAATCCCCCGGAAGATCTAAAGAACCTCTTCATCAAGGTAAGAAATCGTTATTCGACAAGGATTTATAATGTAAATTGATCCCTGGTGCAAGCCTATGAATCCGACAGGGCTGCTTCCGAGCTATAAACTTACTACATTTCATCTTTGCATTTTAGATTCTTTTGGGCTACAAACAGCAACTTACGGAGTCGGGATGTTGGAACAGCATTGCAAACTCCTTTCCAACTCAACTAGCAGAGAGACTTAACCTCGTTTATGGGATTTAATTATAGTCGTTTACACTAGTAATTAAACTGATTTCGTTTTTTTTTCTCAAAGGATAACGTAACTCTTGAGATAGAATGATACAGACGGCAAGACCAGGAGCGGGAGCCTCATTGGCGATGTCATTCATTACTGACTTACTTGAGATAGACTTGTAGTATTAGCGAATTAACGTGTTTATTAATGATGAATGATGGATTTTCATGTTTTCTCAAATTCTGTAAAGTTTACAAAAAGTCTTGTCGAGGCTCAGACTCCTAATTAATTAAGAAGGTAAGCCAAAATGTTTTTTCCTGTAAATTCATCAGATTTGACCAGTCTTTCGTTTTTCGTTGTTGCTACCATAAAGGAGTAAATTATTAATTGTTCAGAAACCAATATTTAAAATAAACTAGCAACTAAATTCTTAAAATTTGAAAAAGACCACAAAAGTAAACTTGTTACATTTTTTGAAAGTAAAAGACGCTGAACCGAATATTATTAGAATTCATTGTGTAAAGTACTAACAAGCCTGCCACGGGCCCTTTGTAAATGAAAAATGTGCGAAGGGTTGAGGAAGGGACTGGTGGTGCTATTTCCTATTTTTTGTTCTTATTGTAATATGGTAAAGTGGCATGAGGCTGGGCAAGGGCCCTTGAAGACAGGCTGCTATTCTAGACAGATGGAATCTCGGTTTACATTTGTTGTATCTTGGTCATGTCGTGTGCCAGGGCCGCGTGCCAAGGCATAATGAAAACTTTTTTTTTCCTTTTAAAGAAACATCTGGTGACCAGGAAGAAGAATAAAAAGGAATATACGGGAAGTGCCCGGAAATGCCGGAATGCCCAAGAGAAAATGCGCTTTGGAGTCATCAGTGCAGTCTGGAGGCTGAAAGCCTTTTCAGGTTAAAGAGCGCTTAATGTCCAGCTTTTAGGAATTACTGCAGAATTACGCGGGTGTTTGAAGTTCCGGTCTCGACTTGGTAAAGGGGCGTTTTTTGAGCGGTTTATGGTTACGGACTCGGTTAAATGACCTGATTTGGCCTCTAAAATCCTCCAATAACTTTCGCTGAGTCGAAGAAGAGGGAAACTAAAGTGTTTGAGATCGATAGTTGGATTGTAATAAATCGGAGGATTGCGTGCCCTGAGGTTTTAAGGCCCATTTCCCTGAAGTCAAAGCCAATAACTTTCTGGGGAGTCTCTCCTCGCCGGTCTCTGGTGATGCATGGGATTTTGGGTCTCTGGATATTTTTTTGTTCTTGTCGGAAGAAGTATTCGACAGAGGAGACAGAGAGTGAAAAAAGGGTCAAAAACACACCTGGATTTCTGGGATTAAAGTGTAAGTGTGTAGTAGTGAGTAGGAAGCGGGTGCTGATGAGGATGGTGAATGCTTGATGGTAGTGTGCCCGTCTGGGTCTGCTATGCATATGCTTTTTGGTAACTTTAGGAGGCGCAGAAGGTACTTGGCTATTGAAGCTTGATTTTTGGAGTGTAGTCTCGTAGCCTAGGTTTCCGACAGGCACGGCTGTAGTCCAATGATTATCCCTCTGCATTAAGGCTGCTGATTCGTCTTCCCCTTCTAAGCTCTGCTCATATCCCCCAAAATCCTGGTTTGTCCTCATCGTCGTCGTCGTCGTCTTCTTTCCCAAGAACTAATCCATACCTTCTCTCAATAGTCACAACAAAACACCGAAAGAAGGACTAGGACTAGGATTCCTCCTGCTGCTCTCCTAGCTCCTGCCAAACACACCCAGAAAAAATATTAAAAGTCTCCTTTCTTATCCTATTGTGAGCCTAAGAGACTCTTCTGGGAATAAAGTGGTAGAAAATACGGAAAAATTCCTTACGAGATCAGTAGTGTTCTTTGGGTGAGAGGAATTCGAAGAGGTAGGCTTGGACGGTCGGCGGTTCTGGAACCTCTTCTCAAAGAAGATTGATCCTTTTCTTCTGCTCCAAGGAATTTAGAGGAAGAAAGTTATTTGACAGTTTCCGAAAATGGGCCAAGAGAAGAAGACTTTTGACACAAGGACTTTGATTCCATGAGACTGAGGTTGTTGCCGGATAGTAAGAAGGCGAAGAAGAAAAATCGTTTCCTATCGAAAACATAATTGTGATGAGAATGCTTGAAGTTGACGTTGCTAGTTTGGCGTGGAAGTGTTGAAAGTTTAAGGAATTAAGGAGTCTCGTCGTCGTTCATGTGTCGTTGAGTAAGTGCCGTAATACCGTCCTACACAGATCACACATGGCCAATTTGATTGTGAAATTAGCACACGTCCGTCAGGTCCCTTCCATGTTATTCCGATTTAGAGATCTCGCTCCATTTAAGTCCTTTTGGCTGAGAATCGTTTCCTAAATGTGGTTGTTTGTGCGGGTTGGTTGATCAATTAATTGATTTGATGCTTGCTTTTGACAGGAGAGGTGACTGTTTTTCTCCTGTGAGGCAATTGAAGGGAAAATGAAGTATATAAATTGGAAAATTAAAAGAAAGTATCTATTTTTCTTTTTACTACTTCTACCTCAGTTCATGACGTCGACGACAGGTGAGCCTTGAGTGATTTGGATCTAATCAATTATTTGGTTGGCCAATAATTGCGATTGATTGACGGGTCAAATCGAAAACTGTATTTTCCTGTTTTCCAGAAGCATGTTCGAGTCGGTCGACGCCAAAGCCCCGCCTTCCGCCCAGCCAATCTTCCACAGTCCGTCCTAATATAACAATACAGACGTACACCTGCCCACCAGAGTATAACGAGTTATATTGTCTAAACGGTGCTAATTGTTTTACTATTAAGATTGGTCCCAACATTCTCTATAATTGCGAGTACGTAACAATTAACTTCCTGGCTCAAAATATGGGTTTTGCATATTGCATAACCGTAACCGGCATTTACCATTTCCTTCTATTTTCAGATGTTCCGACGGGTACATGGGCCAGCGATGCGAGTTCAAAGACTTGGATGGCTCCTATATACGTAAGGAAACATACGGCTTAATCAATCAGTAAACTTTATCTAGGAACCCGAAGCGATATTCAGCGTCTTACCTTGATTTTGATTTCTTTTTCAGCGTCGAGACGGCGAGAGTTACTAGAGCAAGCAGGGATCACGTCAACTGTCGTTATATTAATCTTATTTATTATTTTCCTAATCTTTTACTTCAGTACTTCCAAATTCACAAGTCCGACATATCAACAGATACATCAACAGTAAGTTTAGAACTCAATTACCACAATTAATTAACTAATGATGTCCATAATGAAGAGCACCAATTAATTAGTTAAACTTAACTTCTTTCCGTTCAATCCACTTTATCGACTCAACAAGTCAAGGATTACATTTTCTGATAAACAATAACAAAGCCAGTCATTTAAAATCCCCAATCATTTTGCCGCCTCCGATAATTTTCTGATACGCAAGCGCATTCTGTACATTTTTGACATTCTCTTAATCCTTTGTTTACATTTACATTCCTTATCTTTGTAAACAAATTGGCCCTTTAAATTTTAAAATTCAATGTAAACAAATGGCACGTTTAAATTTTAGAATTCAGAAAATTAAACTTAAAAATCTACTTATTAGAATTTCAAATTCAAAATAACTGATTAGTTGAAATATGATGTTTTATCATAAACAATTCCCTTCAATGATATGGTCATTTTCCGAGAAGCATGTTTTATGGATTGGCTCAAATTTTGTTGGCAATGTTGAAATAAACAAAAAATTATGTTTGTGTCATGTTTAAAATGTTTAATTGCGGCCTATTTTTTTAATTGTAGAATATCCTCGAGGCAGCAGCCCTTCACAAGCTATCAATCAATATGATCCTCAACATAACGGTATTCCTTGGCTTGGAATACTTCCAAGGGAGCAGAGGCTAATTAGTTCTAAGGAGTCCACTAACTAGTTTTAATTAATCGTACCACTAATTAATCACACGCAACCTAAAAGTATTTGCACAAGTTACCATTAATCTCAAACCTGACTACACAACCAAGAACTGTAATAACCTTTTGTTTTGTATGAATGCAACAAACTACTCTTTGCCTTTCCCTTTTGTGTACAATTGTTCAAAATGTAAACACCAGGAGCAATAATTAATTACCTTCAGTAGGAAATAGGTCCAATTTTTGTAAGGAACAATTCCATTTTTGTTAAAAAAAAATCATATTTTAAGTCATAAAGTAGAGACTGCTTTAGGCAGTTTAATGCTTCCACTTCCTGTCGTTGTTTTCAAACACAAAAAAATAGCGATCCAAAACGATCAAAAAGTTTTCTACGTTAATAAAAAATCATTTACCGGCAATAATTAATGTGAGTTTGATTTGAGGAGTTAATTGTTTGATTTTTAATTAAAATTATTTTTAGGAGAGATTACTTTTTGACAGGTCGTTTTGGTGTGCACCTGTCTGGTAAAAAATTGAAGTGCATTAAAAGTACAGTGTTTGAATTTGACATTGGCGTAATGGGAGTGCGCCTGCGCGGCCACGTAGCCAGAAGAATTTGAGCTAAGCTGTATAGCACAACAGTAGTCACTTTTTTAGTTCACCTTTTTAGTCAGTGTCGCCGATTAGTAATTGATTTAATTACTTTGGCTAATTGACACGGGTCACTGAGAGGTCACGATGAATATCTTTCGCTTGGTGGGTGATCTGGCCCATTTGGGAGCCATCATCATCCTACTCATCAAAATATGGAAGACACGGAGTTGTGCGGGTAAGAATACGCATGAGA